>CM055271.1:36280518-36416963 GCA_029237695.1 Conchocele bisecta
AGGAAACGGGATGAGCGAGGCTCTGCCGAGCACATCCCGTTTCAGTGCCGCGCCAGATATTTTCCCCATTCACGGCACTAACCTACTATTGTATTTATCCAGTCACCACTACAAATAGTTTAAAATGCAAAAAAATAACCACAGCCGCATCCTCAAAATCGGAGAATCGAACCGCACATATTCATACGCAGTGATTAGGTCGTATTGACAGGATATCAAAAATGTTTCACGGCACCGTGTGTCACGGCACATACGCACTGTGCTGACGGAATAAATACACATACTTCAATGACTTTAATATAATGCTTTATCTGAGTGTATCGTATGATATGTGGAACATATGTCGATACACGTTATGGCTTTGTTCCACTAATCATATTTGGCTGAATGTAATTTACGGAAAATGTGTAGAAACGTTAATACAATGTATGTGTCGGATATGGATGTATTATCTAAATTCATGGCCCCGAGACTCGCGAATATGTGTAAAATGATTGTTAGACCATTGCAGTTAATTGCATTTATTTGTATTCGTATCCAGCCTATAATAAATTAACAGATGCCATTATTAACTAGACACAATGTGCAGCATGAAGCCTTGACATGCCGTATGACCGATACCTCAATTGTACAACGACATATGCGGAAAATGCGTTGAAATTAAAACCAAGTGTAATTGTCAATTATGATTTGTTACATGATTGTCGTTGTTTGACACCGCTCACAGCCGTGTTCAAACGTATGGCTCGTGCTGTTTGACCATGGCTGTAGACAATGCTCGTTCCGGGGCCAAGCCAAATCCTATGTAATGCATGTGTCTCATGACGTTACTAGAACAACGCGCAATTAAGTCACCAGACCAGTTCACAACGGTCACACAGATTTTGTTTAATTGATGCGGATGATGGATCACGCGACGTTTACCGCGGTACGGGAATATTTATGTGTAAGTAAGCAGTTTGAATGGAACAGGTTATCACAGTACCAAGTCAATTATGCTCAAATTAAACGACAGTTCCGACGTAAATATAACAATAACGTTCGACCATGTCCAGCCGCGGGTAGCCGTTTGCCGTGGCACTCGGTAACTCTTTTTTATCCCGTCAACACAGTGCGTATGTGCCGTGAAACACGGTGCCGTGAAACATTTTTGATATCCTGTCAATACGACCTACTCACTGCGTATGAATATGTGCGGTGGCTGGGATTATATGTTTTGCATTTTAAAGACATTAGTATGTGTTGACGGGATAAATATAATAGTAGGTTAGTGCCATGAATGGGAAAAATATCTGGCGCGGCTCGGAAACGGGATGTGCTCGGCAGAGCCTCGCCCATCCCGTTTCCTAAGCCTTGCCAGATATGTTTTCCCATTCACGGCACTAACCTACTATTCTCTATAACCCGCGGTCTACGGTCTTGAGGTTCAAACAGTTCCCTCGTGCCACGGCAAACGTTTACCCACTGCTGGACATTATCGAACTTTATATTTCTTATATAACTCCAGAACTTAACTTTTGAATCTTTTGAGTACAACAAATACGTACCTTCATCATAAGAATTATTGTGTTTAGTGCAATCAACACCATAACAAAATATTCAAACTTCGGAGAAACCACCAACTTCCATATTCGGTACTTGAAAGATCCTTTGTATTTTGGCATATACCGATTCAGTGGTTTCGCCGTGATAGCAAAGTTTATGCACTGTTTCTGTAACAGAAAGCATAGCATATAGAGGATATTACATGTGGACTGGCGTAATATGATACCTGTATTTAATTAAACGACTTTATTTATTTAATAATAAACTAGGATATTCCGAATTTCGCATGAACAAAAGCCAACATGTTTCAGAAATAACATACTAGAATTAAATCATCACAAATGTTATATTATTTTTGTGATATTATTGCAAAAGCACAGTATTATCAATTACATACATACTGATCACTTAATATTATATAGTCTCATTTGCATAATAAGTATAACATTAATGTCAACATGAATTATGAGTTTAAATATACTGTGTTAACCCGTTTTATGCAATATGTATTAACAAGTTTATATGACTTTGTTCATTAAACAATTTGTGAATTAGAACTAAGCTAAAATTTATAATAAAATAGTGGATCATATGTTTGTGCAAGGAATATGACATGAAAATGAATAAATTATTTATTATATACCCCACCAACCTTAGTAAATTAGTCAGATTTTCCGACTGTCCGTTTTGGCAGCTATACATATGAATATAGATAATGGAACTATTGAAATTTCACCGAAAGTATTTCATCCATGAGAACATGTGTAATTTATATAAATCGTATACATGTAGCTACGTGGTTCACGAATGGGTATATAATAAATTCGGGTTATAGTATTATGACACGGTGATATAGCTACCTCGTTTTTATCTAGATCCTGGTCATTGGAGTCGTTTTCGCCCTGCTCCTGGAGTGCACAGGTAAACAATCACTTATGGTAATCTTGCCCAGATCATGAACGTTTCTGAACGTCTATTGGGAATACAAACTCGCAATCAAGTAATCTGATTGTCTGAACCTGAGCTGTAGCACAGTACATGCCCAACACAGTCAATTTGCTTGAATTTAAGTACAATATTCAAGTATTTTGATTTTAAGAAATTGACAAACATTGGTAAGATTAGCGCAGGCAGTATCGTATTATATAATTCGTAAACTACGATGTATGTGCTTTACGCGGTCATGATGGGTTTGACTTGCATCCAGCTAACTAATGCCGCTTACTTACCTTTAATTTAGGGACCCTGTTAATGGTCTTTAATGGCCGTAATACTCGTAGCACCCGTAATGATTTGATTGTATTCAGATTCTTACCGGCACTGCCGCTGTAAATATAACGAAAGCATACAGTTGTACAGTTAGCGTTGGTTGACCTTTAAAAGGAGGGAACCGAAAAGTGTTGTCTACGTTTTTCATATCTATATTACTCCTGAACATATTTGGTCAGTGCATAAGAATCGTATTCACTGGGGATTCTCAAGCACTGTCAAACACGCTTGTGTCGAGAAAAATGAAAATGAAAACATAAACAGCAGACGACAATATATAATTCAGCATTGTAAAGGTTAATGTCACACATTCTTGCAAAAGAACAATGAAGAAAATAAAACAATAACAAATTGAACATAAACATATAATGTATACAACAGAAATGTCAGCATCGACATAAACTGTGTGTATATAGTAGAAGTTAATCATGTGTGTTTATTAAACAACAGGGAAAAATAATTTGGAAATATTTGATGATTTTATAAATTCGAGATCGGACCTCATAACAACATTCTTCACACATTTCCTACGATTGATTTTGCTTTGTCTTTATAAATATATTGTGTGTGAAATGTAAGAGTATGTTTATTTAACCAGGTGAGCTGATTATCATGAAATGATGGAATAGACAAAGATATCGATCAAGAGTTACCATACTTATTTTAAATTGATCACAAACCATTAGAACAATGCATGTGTGAAATATGAAGAATTTGTTATGAAAACAAACAGAAATTATAAGAAATTTAATTCATTGCTCATGGTAAGAATGAACTAAATATATGACCTTCACCACTCAGACGTCAGCATGAGGATTATGCTGTTATGAAATTCGATATATCAGTTAGCGTAAGCTGCTATCCAGCAAATAATGTAATAAGAGGAATGTAAGAGGCTGCGTCACGTATTGCTACGTAGTGACACAAACAACTAAAACCAACAGCTGAAATTAAAATTGAATGCATCGCTCTACTGAATAAAACACAGGTTATAACAATTATATATACTACATGCTGTAAACAGTAATTAATGAAGGAAACTAGAATATGCATGTACATACAGTTGACTATTCAAACAAGTATCAAGTGTTAACAAAATGACGACAGCATGCACTGAAAAGTTGTAATAAGATCCGCTAGAAAATAATAGAGATGGCTAGAATGTAGCATCACTGATATCAATGACACATTTAGCCACAACAAAACCAATCAGTTAAACAAGAAACAACACAATTAGTTCAGAATGTAAGGAGAAATCATCTATATTCATGCATGTATTCAATTCGGTTTAATCTGATCAGAACAGATGCACGCCAGCCAACATTGTCTTTGTTTCTTACTATTTGTATCACATTGATAATTGAGACTTTCTTTAATTTATTCCTTTTTTTGGACATAGTCGTTGCAAATGTTCAAAATTGGAAAAAATAATGAAACGCTTTATTGACATAAATATTTGAAAACTGAAAACAAAATATATATTGATAAAATATTCATCAAGTTGCTACGAAAATGAATAGCATCAATAATACATGCATGTGCAAACTATGGCATAAATATAACAAACATAAAATAATCACTCGCTAACTAACATCAACTGACACAGGAGTGTATCATGTACATGAATATGGTCTGTCGACGGGTGAATGTACATACACATTATGTCCAGTATGAGACAATGCGAGAAGTGGGATTAAAACAGAGTTTTATTATATATCTACCCATGAAATACATAGTTATACGATGTAAATAAAAGTCATATGGTCTCATCGATGAAATAAACAACTCCCAGTGAAAATACGACTACTCCCGCTATCTATATTCTTATTCTGCATTTAGAAAGAAAACAGCGCAAATAGGCTGCAAATACACATTCATTACCGTATACATTCTAAAACAACTGCTAATTTCCAATGGAGCTGTATATAATAAATAGAATATTCATATTATTGCAACGAATATGACATATATGTTCATCTCGTGGTGTGAAATGTCACACCACTCGATGAACATATATGTCATATTCGTTGCAAAAATATGAATATCCTCTATTTATTTCGCAGAAATGAATGTGAACATACATCAATTCAAAGTCACCACATATAAAACTCCCTGTAACTGTTGATATATCCGGCCGTTGATATTATATCACTACTGTCTGTTCCACGTTTTGCTGCCGACGAACATTTGGCCATTCAACACATTAAATCTAAAAAATATTTAAAAGTAAGTACTTTTTCATCAATAACAAAAAAGTCAACATCCCCAAACAAAATTATTTGATGAAATTCCATCAAATATTGATTTTATTGCATCCTATGGGAAAACATTTGGAAATTGACTCCCCATGTTTTTCGCAATAAAATCAATATTTGATGGAATTTCATCAAACACAATTTTTTGGGGAGGGTGACTTTTTTGTTATTGATGAAAAATTAGTTACTTTTAAATATATTTTAGATTTAATGTGTTTAATAGCCAAAAGTTCGTCGGCAGAAAAACGTGGAACAGACAGTAGGATAAGTATCGAGGATCATGGCTAGTAATTACCACAAAACTAGTCTACACATAATTGGAATTTACTCGGAGACAATTTTATTTCATGTAATAATAATGTTGGTACATAACACTTCTATAAAGCAGAAATAGCTGGTGGGTAAACGACCTGACTTTCAAATCACCATATCTCACAAACTATGCATAATAATTCAGTATGCTTTCTCATACCATCACTTCACGTTATTCATTTTGAGATCTGTTACATTAAACTCAACAGTTGTGATATTACCATTGAAGTGCTAACATTACGACGGTCATGATTCAACAAAAACAATTCTGGGGGCCGTTTCACTAAACTTCGTACGACTAAAATGTTCGTAAGTGCAACATTATGATAGTCTGTAAATTTAATATTAACAATGTTTTCTTGTAAACAATTGTTGGATTTACATTTATTGAGCAGTAATTGTAAATCCATCAATTGAAATTTCCAGACGATCCTAAACTTGCACTTACGAATATTTTAGTCGTACGAAGTTTAGTGAAACGGCACGCAGATATTCACTGAATGTTAAATAATGGGCTATTCAGCATGTAAACCGTCATGTGCACGTTATGCACTACAACATGCGTAGCATATGCATTTCATATGAATTTCATATGAATTGCATATGAAAATAAAAGTATTTTTCATATGAATTGCATATGTGGCACATTTTACTGTGTAAGAACTGGACGATTTCAATGCAGGTTATGCGATAAACTATAGAAACTAACATGTCTATCTGACATTGACTGACATGCCTTTTTTTATCAATCGGTAAGTTTTCAGTTTTCTATAAGAACATTTGTATCCTTTATACTACTTACAGTACAGTCCTCACATTCTACTGAAGGTGTCAATTAGCCTGATGTTTGCATACAAATAGTTATAAGTTTCAGACATGCAACCAAACCGTAACAACATTATTTATAAAAGAGGACACTTTTCGATCATCCCTCATTCAATTAACTCAGGTATTTCAGTTTGTGAATCGTGATATTTGTTTTTAACACCACAAAGTTAATAACTAAGGTACGGCGACGTTTTATTTCAATGACAATGGCATGGACTGATGAGAAAATTGCACCGTAGTACTATGCACACTACCTGAATTTCAGATATGGTAATTTGACAATTGGAGTCGTTCTTTTTATCCACCGATATATACTAGGTGTATATATTACATGAGCAATATAAGATCGGTTGTGCACAAACATGTGAATAAGTTTTGTAAACGTTTTAGGAGTGCGGTAACAAATACACTACTAATGATCTGTCACCTTGATATTTGTTATATTACAGCATAGTCTCATTTCTTATGATACCAGTAATCTCGTGTAATAAATATCAGTAAACCAACCCGAATATATTTTACTGATTGAACATGTTTTGAAATCGTACCAGACATGTGACTGCAATACAGGGGCGTCGGAACCGGTCCGGCAGATCCGGCAACTGTCGGACCAATACTTGTGACAAAACTATGTTTGTATCGAAATATTCGGAATTCATATATACCAAATAATAATGTCAGGAATGTTAATATTTTTTCAGCAATGTTCCTCATTTCTCATAAAAAGTCCATGTAGTTACCACTCAGTTGAACCGTCTCGGCGAGACGGTTCAACTGAGTGGTAACAACATACACTTTAGGTTTGTAGCGAGGGCACCCACTAGATTCGCCGGACCAATCTTATGATGCTTCCGGCGCCGCTGCAATATGATTTCCATCAAGCGTGCTTGAATCAATATTAACACGGATATCAGAGTAACAGATCAACTGACATGACGCTACTATTTATTGTGTAATATACATACTGGTATGAGTTAGTCAACACTCACGTAATATGATGTACTTCTAGGGAAACAAAGTGCAACGTGTGATAAATATGAACACCTGGTGGCAGAGCCGAACACCGTGAATTAATAACATACACGCCAGATCTGCGAGCATATCGAGACAATGCGATATTTAGGCTCGTGTCCTCTGATATCAAAGTTATCAGGAAAGGCCGTGCAACACAAATGGATTGCAAGGTTCGTATTTGGTCAGTTCGACCTATGTAAACTATAAAGATTGGAATACTCGAACACTATGTGTGCTGCGCAATACATCGGGTGGTACTAAACATAATAGTAATGACGCATGGGTTACTAAGCGATGCTGTAATATTTAGTATTAATATTTAATATGCGTGGCCAGATCTGGGACTATATATATCAGGCTTATAAAAACGATCGTCGGCTTTTCCACCAGTTGTTCATATAAAATGCAGGGTGCTATACTGGACAGTCGGACAATACCACAAACCACTTACCTAAGTATATTTGCATTGCTGGATAAGTATAAATTTATGTTACATGCAAAGCCACACATTTCACCATTTTATGTTATTCAAAATACGTCTAAATTGCAAATAGTCAATTTATAGTTGGATGCTTAAGCAACAGAGACCATCAAATGCATGGGCTCGTAAATACACTGAATATGGAGTCAACTTGATACAGCCTTTTACGGAGTCCATATTATTTATTTCGAAATCAGTCCCGGCGCAAATTTTAAGCTCAATTAAGTAAATTTTCAACTTTATTACTGTAACAGTATTTTCACTACTCAATTTGAAAATCAATGCGTATATTCACATTGCAGTATTTTGTACGCCCTCTTTTCATAATCAATGCGTATTCTGCTAAAATATGTGTGTAAATTATGCCAATACACACCTGCTCCAGTTAAGATGCGTAATTTGACCAAATATTCAAGGTACAAATGTATTCTTCTTGGTTCTTCACCAAAAATGGCAAGTTGGGAGTTCTTTAGAATCGTCTCTAAAGCAATCCGAACTTGCCATTTTTGGTGATGAAATAACAAAATTCCCCCAAAGTTGATCAAATTACGCACCTTATCTGGAGCGCTCTGACTGGGTAATAATAGTATATGAAGATTCACCGCGTGCTATTCTCATATCGTTGATTACACTCGTCTTATACGGTGTACACATGGAACAAAGTTATAATATTCATGTTTAATATTAAATTGTTGGTTAGTTCAACATAAATTCATGTACTGTTGAAAATCATCACTCATGCAAGATCCTCTATTTCAAAGGCATGTAAGACCCTCAGGGCTCCAGATAAGAATTAGTAATTGAGTATTGTCACTCCATCATTTCTGAAGCAATTGGGAATTTCAAAATTTTAATTGGGGTAAAATAACATCACTACTGTTTACACATCGGCAGACTGCAATATTTGAATAGTTTGCTTCGAAATGAAAACATGTCTTGGCATTTCATTAGAATTATTCTAATGCAATACCAAGATGTGTTTTTCATGGAAAATAAGACAAATTGCTATATTTGTGGTCTGTTTATTGTTTTCTGCAGCATGATAAAGGTACCACAATTTTTTTTATTGCTTTTTGGCAATTTTAATTTGGTATTTAAGCAAATATGCAGCTTATCTGGATCTCTGATTGTTTGATTCGTTCAACATAAATTCATGTACTATTGAAAATCATCACTCATGCAAGATCCTCTATATCAAAGACCTGTGTGGCCCTCAGGACTCCAGATAAGGAATTAGTAATTGAGTATTGTCACTCCATCATTTCTGAAGCAATTGGGTATTTCAAAATTTGCATTGGGTAAAATAAAATCACACTACTGTTTACACATCAACATACAGTAATTATTGAATAGACAATTCTAATGAAATACCAAGATATGTTTTCATGGAAAATAAGAAAATTGTGCTATATTTGTGGTCTGTTTATTGTTTTCTGCAGCATGATAAAGGTACCATAAAACTTTTATTGCTTTTTGAAACTCGCTACTTCTGATTTCAATTAAGTTTTTGGCAATTTTAATTGGGTACTTAAGCAAATACGCAGCTTATCTGGAGCCCTGTATCATTTCTTCCAACTTATGTTTTCTTTGGTTGAAATTATCCACACTATTGCCAAGGCCAATGTCACATACTTGATGCCTTCACGAAACTTAACATTTGGGTAAATATCTTATAACTTCTAGTTCCTCTCATTGAACTTCTTGATATTGTTTCGCACTTGTATTCATCTGATCGTCCTCATTTATTTCTGTGAAAAATACATGACCACTGATCCAGACTTATCCCAAGGTGTAGGTCACATATTTAGTGTGTTTCTGATGAATTTCCTCGACACAGTTTTTAATAAGCAGGGGGCCGGGGCCGTTTCACTAAACTTTGTGCGACTAAAATGTTGGTAAGTGAAAAATTATGATAGTCTGTAAATTTTACATTAAAAATGTTTTCTTGTAAATAATTAATGGATTTACATTTATTGAGCATAGGCTGTATATGCAGCCTATGCTCAATAAATGTAAATCCATCAAATGAAATTTACAGACGATGTTAAATTTGCTAAACGGGCCCCAGATGTTTTGTCTATTTGGGGACAAAAATAGTCAATCGTTAGTTGTAAGTTAATATTTTCACTTGCAGCGAACCACAAAATCTGTGTGAACTTCCTACTTAAAGGCCATTGTCAGAAGGGCAGCTCATGTGGCTTTATACACACTCAGGACGAGAAATACATAGATGCTTTGGTCACAAAACCGGAGCCCGGTGCCACTCGGTTGATCAGAAAGCCGGAGCTCGGTTCCACTCGGGTGATCCGAAAGCCGGAGCTAGGGGGCACAGGTGGCGGCACTCAAAGAAACCACGACCGTACAGAAGGCACGGTCACTGACGGTGCGTACCTCACTCTGCCAGAGTTAATATTAAATATTGATTTCCAGGAATTCCAGAGTGTCTCTGGAATTCCTGGAAATCAATATTTAATATATGAAATAGACAGTCCATTTGTATATATAAAGTACATAGTCCATATTTTCTAGTCTAATTCAGAATTATATTGGTGAGGGGACTTCGCTGACCTTTGGTGGGAGGTCGGTAGAGTATCTTGCATAAGTGATGATTTAATACGGTTAAATAGTATTGTTACATGGTTTCCGTTGTTTGCACGCGGCTTTAGGCAATGCTCATTCCGGGGCCGCGCGTAATGGAAGTTCCTTCATGACGTCACTACTTCATGACGTTCATGACGCGACCCCGGAATATGCATACCGAAAATTATTTACATGAATGGGGCGATTTTATAAAAGTACTGAAAATACTGAATACATTGTATAATGCTCAAATTACATCAGTTTTTTGTTGGTAATGTAACAGTAACGTTTGATCATGTCCAGCCGTGTGCAAGCGTTTGCTGTGGCCCTCGGGAACTGTTTGAACCCGCGGCCTGCGGCCTTGGGGTTCAAACAGTTTCCTCGGGCCACAGCAAATGTTTGCACACGGCTGGACATGATCAAACCTTATATTGGTAAATGGGTGAAATAAATTATAGCCACATATGAGACAAGTCATGTGATTTTGTACCTAAGACGCTGTGTGATATCTCACAAAAAATATGTACACAATTTACAATATTATCAGTAAATGATTTACCCTAAATTTTGAGAGGAAGTTGCCATGAAAATTTTTCGACATCGTTTACAGAAAATATCTCCGTTTCTGTAAATGTTTTTCGTGAAAAATTGCACATGTTCTTAGGTACAAAATGACATGGCTTGTTCCATATATGTTTCACATGATATACTTGTCATAGAGGGTAAGGTGCACGCCATGTAGACTGCTTCCACGTCGAGACGGTTCATATGCACGGCAACAGCATAAACTTCGGAACATAAATAGAGAAAACAGCGAGAAAAAATTTCCAGAATTTTCCGACTTATGAAATTGTATTCTAGTCCTTCACACTTTCTTTCTATCCCAACAGTTCCGCCGGGCGCAAAACGAAAAATCTGTCGGCATTTTGCGAGGGGACATTGCTGGATGGAAAACTCATGTTCATTTCTGCACGTGAACGAAACTCCCGACGAGAAGAGGGAACGACTAGCCCAGGAAAAGGAAGAAGAGAGATAACTTCATGGAGATTTTCTTCATCATGCGCACATACGTGTACATAGATACATACGTGTATATATACATTCAACTTGTCATATGTTCATCCACAAAGATATATAGAACTTCTCAGTGCGTTTAGCCCTTGTTGGTGCCTCTGTAGAATGGGAAGTCCAAAGATTGTGTGTGTTAATGAGCGTAAAGAACACGCTTGTCTTGTAGGGTTCATCTGAGATCAGTCTAGCTCCTGATCAAATCAAATAGCACGGTCATGTAGCCTGATAACAATCTATATTGCTTATTAGACGCATGACGGGTGTTTCATTGGTGGAATGGCGAACAGTGCAGATCCTGATCAGCACAGGCTGATCTGGATCTACACTGGTCACATAATCCATAAGCCCCTCAGCACAGTATGGTCTGGATTTAGAGAGGTTCCGCTTTCCACAGAGTGTCTCCACTCGTTACCTCGGACTCTCTTAAAAGGGTATATCAGGATTTTTCTTGAAAAAAATAAAAACGTGTTTTCATCATTGCCCTGTGTAAAGTAGTTTAATTGCCAGAAGATATATGACGATACTTGAACTTTGTCAACTTTTGAGCTAGGTTTATTGCCATATTGGACATATTCTTAGGCACAACACTGTACTTGCATGTATTATTGTATAGTTTCTTTTTGTGTGTGACAGTTGAATCTGGTTATACCCTTTATGTGAGTATTCGTAATCCTATTTTAGGGGAAGGGGCCAAGTGACTTTGGTGTGGTATGGACCTGGCACCAGGTCGGGTTATTCTAATTTCAGGCCGGAATATATTTTTTGTTTTTTTTTACGATTTTCCCCCAAAATGCAGCAGGTTAAAACTGGATCGAACCCGTTTACCCGGCCTTACATGACCTTAACTGTTGATAGGCTGTTAAAAACTAATAAACAAACAAAAAACGTTTGTCAAGATAGTCCGTCTGTATATATGTGGCTGTGACTGGAGAAATGGGGCTTCTGACATTTCTGGCCAGTCTAGCTCCTGATCAAATACCACACTCATGTAGCCTGATAATGATCTCTATTGATTCCTTGTAGGCAGCATCACCATGATCACAGGTGTTTCATTGATGGAATAGCGAACAGTGCAGATCCTGATCAGCCTGTGCGGATGCACAGGCTGATCTGGATCTACACTGGTCGCACAACCCATAAGCCCCATTTCTCCAATCACAGCCACGTGTGACCTCATTGTTGAACAGATGTTTACCAGTAAACTCGATCGATCAAGAGAGATGTGTAGTTATATCATAGGCATACTATGTCTGCAGCAGGTTAAAGGTTCATGCACAACATGTTCTTTATAGGAATTAAATAAGTGTATAATTGTGTCGCTATTCTCCAGTTCTAAAGATTACGAGTGGCCGCTATACAGTAACAGGTACATCGTATAATCATTTAGTAATATTTATTTTACTGATAGTGACACGCTATTTTCATATGCAAATGAGGCATGATATTTTTTAATTATTTATACTAAGTAAATGTTTCACCTGAAAAAAATAATATTGTGGACAGATTGTAAAGTATGATCATTGCACATCAACATATAAATACAGATAATAAATAGTAACGTCTGTTAACATTTTAAAGAAACGCAGTTATCGCCCCTGATATCAGTGTGGACAATGAGGTCTGATATAAAATGTATAATAATGCCAATCAATACGTGGGGTAATGATGAATGAATGTTTAGTTTGCCAGAAAATTTATGGGATGATCTGATGCAAAGAACATTCAGGGATTCCGCTGGCGATCGCCACTTTCGCAATTGGCGATAAAAATAAACAATTGGCGATAACAAACTACAATTTTCTTCTTTTTTTTTTTTTCGAAAATTGTAATTTTTTATCGCCAATTATTTATTTTTATCCTATTGGTTATTCCTTTTCTTTTTTTTTTGAAATGGAGATTTTTTTATTTTCCCAAGCGGAATCCCTGACATTCTGTGCCTAAGGAGTGGGCTTGTACCTTTAATATACGTAGTTGCATTCTTCTCATTCTGTCCATACCATCTGCATTAGACTTGGGCCCCAGGGGAGATACACAGGCCCGTACGCAGAAATGAATTTAGTGGGTGCGTTATCGACGGCGCAACAAAGGTCTAAACACTTTTTTTGCACATCCACGGACAGACCTCGGAAGATTAACCATTTCATCCCTAATTAATTTTGCAGCCCAATCCAATCATCACAAATGATTTTCACATGGGGTGTTTTTGTCGGTCAAAGTTATGAAAAATACTTGCAAAAAGTGCAGATCCAGATGAGACGGCTCGTCACGAGCCGGCTCATCTGGATCTACACTTTTTTCCAATACCACTACACAGACCAGTGGTGTTTAAATGGTTAAGGGGGGTGCGTACACACCCGTCGCACCCCCTCTGGGTACGGGCCTGGATACATGTATAGTGATTGCAGAGCTGCCAACTGTTACGATTTTTCCGTATTTGTTCCGGAAAATACGTTAGAAATACGGAAGTACGGATAACAATTAAAAAGTACGATTTTTAAAAAAAATCAGCGCGGGAATATCTGGAAATAATAATTTCGTTTCACAATTCTGCCAATAAATCCTATTTTTTTATTTACCCGTAATCATACTCGCTGAGGCGCTTACCATTTCGATTCTTGTTGTGAATTAATAGTAGTTTCAAGCGCTCAGCGATATTGATTTATTCAACACGTAAATTCATAAAATGTCTGCTCTAAAGCGTGCAGCCAACGAATTTGGGTATTTTTTATCGAAAGAAGTTGGAGAAGAACATCTGTTCATCAATGATTACAACGAGACATGGACCAATTTGGTCCTGTTAAAGCGCGGTGATGAATTTGCGTCTTGCAAGCAGTTTAATTGTGATTTTTCGGTTGGTCATGCCTGGTGGCCGAAACGAGGGCCAATTTATGCATATAAGTGAGTACTGATTTGTGTTCCGGAAAACATATGTGGTGTTCCGGAAAATAGCCCCCTTTTCTCTCCATGTTCCTCATGTGACCGACATGGGGTTGGCAGCTCTGTGATTGTCCATGGATGGAACAGGCCTGTAGCGGTGAATAAAATAATGCCACGGCATACTATTGAGAGGGTGCTCTAGGGGCGCTGCCCCGGAAATAAAATCAACCTAGACCCTCAAAATGGTGTTTCCTGCGCTCCGTGGCTGCTGTGGTGGTATCTTAAGGCCGTGTGGAAGGTACCAAAGTACATGTAAATAATTTTGTAACAGTTTTTTTATGCCCCCTGCAGATGATTGGGGATGGGGGCGATTATGTTTTACTCTTGTATGTCCGTTTGTCCATCCGTTCATGCCGCATCGAGGGATGGCTTTTGGTTACAGCATTGGACTTCAATCCCGCGGGTTGCGAGTTCAATCACTGCCCTAGCCGTGAAAAAATACGTTCAAAGTATTCCCATCCCACTTGCGAATGAGACTTTCAAATTGCCGTCTGCTGTTTTTCATTTTTGCTTCAATTCTTAACAAAAAACTGGTTTTGACAGCACATGAGAATCGTCTCCGTCTCCAATTCTCATGTGCTGTCAAAACCAGGTTTTTGTCGAGAAATATTGAAAATAAAACATTTCCAGCAGACGACGGCATTTAATTCGGCGTAGTAAGGGTTAAAACCGAGGTCCCGTCTCTATATGATCTTGGGTGTTGCTGTGACGTTAGATCCATTCATTTGCACTTTTCGTGCCACATCTTGCATCTGTCGCACCCGCACATTCTCATTGTTGATTTCATAACATGTAAACCGGTCAGATTTAGAACAGTCTCCATGAAACTGCCAGCAGTTTACAGGATATTAGGTCTTGTAAACAAAAATTTACCAGACCGAAAACATTTTTAAAATAATTGATTTTGTGTGATATATGAGCTTTTTTAAGTTTATCAGTCATATAAGAAAAGTTAACTAGCCAACCAATAGCCGATTTCATCAAAATTGCAAAGTATACTTTAATATCTAGAAAAGTATACTTTGAGGGAGTAATCATTTATTTTTCCCAAAATGCATTATTTCATATAGAACTAACCGTTGCATATATTTGATGATTAAAAGTATGCAGAATTATTATACTGAATTTATTACATTATCACAGCCAAATTGGCTGTGATAATGTAATAAATTCAGTATAATAAAAAATAATAAATTTCTCCTTCAAAGTATACTTAGCTAGAAAAGTATACTTTGCAATGTTGGTGAAATGGGCTACAGAAGGAAAGATTTCATTGAAGCTTTGAATAGAAAAGAAAAAAAAATTGGCGGCAATTTTAACTGAGATGTCCGACGGACCGACGACTTTCGCAGAGACTGTCAGAATGTTGTCATGATAATACAAAAATGTACGCACTAAAGGCATGTTGCAAAGCATGAATGACGATTCAGGATTTTGTACTTTTGGAGTTGTCTCCCTTTGACACAATGGTCACCTTGCCGTTGATTTTGGTCCATAAGTCGAACTGTTTGGACTATTTTCATAATTCACACATGCACGCATCATAACCTATTTATATGCTGCGTGCAGATAAGAGTTTTTAGCTCACCTGAGCGAAGCTCATGTGAGCTATTGTTACCGCAATGTGTCCGTCGTCCGTCGTCGTCGTCCGTGAACATTTTCAAACGTCTTCTCCTCCGTAACCATTGGGCCTATAGTCACCAAACTTCATGGTCATGGTCCTTAGGTAGGGGGATTACAAAATTGTTAAAATTACATCATTACGTAATCCAAGATGGCCGCCGTCTAAAAATAGCACAAATTCTTCAAAAATCTTCTTCTCAAGAACCGCCAACCGGATTTCCGACAAAACTTGGTAGGACTGATCGATGTACAATTGCTCTTTCAAAGTTGTTAAAATGGTGACCCTGGGGTCAAAAATGGGCGTGGTCCGTGGGGTCAAATTGGGGTCAAATTTTATTTTTGACCGAATATAGACTTGTCATATATCAAATTGAAGGTATCAACGAGGCGATCACTCTGGTTCATTTTTTTGTTGAAATCGGATGGTTAGGTCATCCAAGATGGCCACCG
Source organism: Conchocele bisecta (assembly GCA_029237695.1). Lineage (NCBI taxonomy): Eukaryota > Metazoa > Mollusca > Bivalvia > Lucinida > Thyasiridae > Conchocele > Conchocele bisecta. The sequence goes on from CM055271.1 coordinate 36,296,884, forward strand.
AAAGGTCAAACGGTCGTTCTTTTATTAGAGATTTCAAAATTCTTCTTCACATGAACCGCTTGGCCCATGGTAGCCAAACTTAAGAGTTATGGTCCATGGGTGAAGCCTTTTCAGATTTGTTAAAATGGAGGTCATCGCTAATCCAAGATGGCCGCCGTCTAAAAATAGCATAAATTCTTAAAAAATCTTCTTCTCATGAACCGCTAGACGGATTTCGACGAAACTTGCTAGGAATGATCGATGTACAATGCTCTTTCAAAGTTGTTAAAATGTGGTGACCCCGGGGTCAAAAATGGGGCGTGGCCCGTTGGGGTCAAATTGGTGTCAAATTTTATTTTTGACCGAATATGGTCTTGTCATATATCAAATTGAAGGTATCAACGAGGCGATCACTCTGGTGCATTTTTTGTCGAAATCGGATGGTTAGGCCATCCAAGATGGCCGCCGAAAGGTCAAAAGGTTGTTCTTTTATTAGAGATTTCAAAATTCTTCTTCACATGAACCGCTTGGCCCATGGTAGCCAAACTTAAAAGTTATGGTCCATGGGTGAAACATTTTCAGATTTGTTAAAATGGAGGTCATCGCTAATCCAAGATGGCCGCCGTCTGAAAACAGCATAAATTCTTAAAAAATCTTCTCCTGAACCGCTAGCTGGATTTCGACAAAACTTGGTAGGAATGATCGATGTACAATGCTCTTTCAAACGTGTTAAAATGGTGACCCCGAGGTCAAAAATGGGCGTGGCCCGTGGGGTCAAATTGGGGTCAAATTTTATTATTGAACAAATATGGTCATGTCATACATCAAATTGAAGGTATCAACGAGGTAATCACTCTGGTGCATTTTTTGTCGAAATTGGATGGTTAGGTCATCCAAGATGGCCGCCGAAAGGTCAAAAGGTCGTTCTTTTATTAGAGATTTCAAAATTCTTCTTCACATGAACCGCTTGGCCCATGGTAGCCAAACTTCACAGTTATGGTCCATGGGTGAAGCCTTTTCAGATTTGTTAAAATGGAGGTCATCGCTAATCCAAGATGGCCGCCGTCTAAAAATAGCACAAGTTCTTAAATCTTCTTCTCATGAACCATTGGCCGGATTTCGATTAAACTTGGTAGGAATGATTGATATACAATGGTCTTTCAAATTTGTGAAAATGGTTACCTCAGGGTCATTTAAAAGGTCATTTATTCCAGATTTTGAACGTCTTTTTCTCAGAAACCACATGGCCGATGATGGCCAAACTTCATAGTAAGTTAAGATCCTTGGGTGAAGCATTTTCAGATTTGGTAAAATGAGAGTCATTGCTTAATCCAAGATGACCGCCATCTAAAAATAACACATTTTTTTAAAACACATGAACTCAATGTCACATTCTCCTCTGGTGTTCATGGAGTCAAGTGAGCGAATTAGGGCCATCATGGCCCTCTTGTTTATTTTTAGCTCGACTATTCGAAGAATAAGTAGAGCTTATGTTGTCACCCCAGCGTCGGCGTCGGCGTCACGCCTTGGTTAAGGTTTTTAGTCAAGCTTATATATGGAATACTACTGGCCCTACACCCACCATACTTGGACAACTTCATCTCCTAGTGATGTACATCAATAACCCCTGATCTATGTTTGACCTTGACCTACATTTCCTCTTGAATTACTTGGTTAATTCCCCTTGGTTAAGGTTTTCAGTCAACCTTGGTTAAGGTTTTTAGTCAAGCTTGTATATGCAATACTACTGGCCCTACACCCACCATACTTGGACAACTTCATCTCCTAGTGATGCACATCAATAACCCCTCATCTACATTTATATTTGACCTTGACCTACATTTCCTCTTGAATTACTTACTTAATCCCCCTTGGTTAAAGTTTTTTAGTCAACCTTGGTTAAGGTTTTTTTTTTTTTCAAGCTTGTACATTGAATACTATTATGCATCCAGACACCATACTTCGACAACCTTTTCTCATACGTATGTACATCAATAACCCCTGATCTATATTTGACCTTGACCTACATTTCCTCTTCAATTACTTACTTAATTCCTTTTGGTTAAGGTTTTTAGTCAACCTTCTATATGGAATACTACTGGCCCTACACCCACCATACTTGGACAACTTCATCTCCTAGTGATGTACATCAACAACCCCTGATCTATATTTGACCTTGACCTACATTTCCTCTTGAATTACATAATTCCCCTTGGTTAACGTTTTTAGTCAAGCTTGTAGATGGAATACTCCTGGCCCTACACCAACCATACTTGGACAACTTCATCTCCTAGTGATGTACATCAACAACCCCTGACCTATATTTGACCTTGACCTACATTTAACCTTGAATTACATAGTTAATTCCCCTTGGTTACTGTTTTTACTCAAGCTTGTATATGGAATACTCCTGGGCCTACAGCAACCATACTTGGAAAACTTTATCTCCTAGTGATGTACATCAATAACCCCTGGCCTATATCTGACCGTGACCTACTTTTATCCTTGGATGACTTAGTTATCTCCCCTTGGTTACGGTTTTTACTCAAGCTTGTATATGGAATACTCCTGGGCCTACAGCAACCATACTTGGAAAACTTTATCTCCTAGTGATGTACATCAATAACCCCTGACCTATATCTGACATTGACCTACATTTAACCTTGAATTACTTAATTAATTTCCCTTGGTTAATGTTTTTAGTCAACCTTGGTTAAGGTTTTTATGCAGGCCGCAGCCACCTTCTTTGTCAAGTTATGTGTACATCGACAACCCTCGTAGTCGAGCTATGCTGTTCTCCTACAGCTCTTGTTTTACTGTTGCAAACGGTGTGGATCATGAAGTCGGCTCGTAACAAGTCGTTTCATCAAGATCTGTACCATTTGTGGATATTTTTTTTTAAATGACCGCATTTTCTGCATAATGAAACTGTCTCAATTGAACATGAAATAGTCGATGTCAGTTACTTGCGGGTGAACTTATTAATTCAAATGTTCACCGTATTGAGTGTGAGTTGTACGACCTGTAGCGATATATGCTTCGTAATAATAATATGTCTCGATCATTACATATTGAAGTTTGTACCGTGTAGTAAATACAAATATTGTAGTGTAAACTTCCATACCCATTTTATGTTTTACATGAAGATATTAAAGACTCATTGTATCGCTTCCAAATATGCTTTATTGTGTTGTGTAATATCTGAATACCATAGTCGAACATAACATAAACATGCCTGGAGAATATATAATTCAGAAAATTATCTGTTTGTCCTGTAGCTGATTTCACCAAAAAATTGCAAAGTATACTTATCTTGCTGCCCGAGTACTCTGTGAGCGAGAAATTTTCAATTTAAGGATACATTTTTTTATTATTTTTTTTATTTAATGAAAATAAAATACACATTGTTTTGAAGTCACTCTTTTTATTAAATTTTCGACCACATGGTCAATAACATAAAGAGTGACTTTCAATTTGCTTCCCTGGAAATTACTGAAAATAAAATATTTTCTGACCAAATTATTATACTGAATTTATTACATTATCACAGCCATTTTGGCTGTGATAATGTAATAAATTCAGTATAATAATTCTGCATACTTTTAATCATCAAATATATGCAGTCGTTAGTTCTATATGAAATAGTGCATTTCGGGACAGAAATAAATGATTACTCCCTTAAAGTATACTTAGCTAGATAAGTATGCTTAGCAATTTTGGTTAAATCGGCTAAGGGGTATTACACATTTCTTGAGTCCAGTAGCCGATTTCATCAAAATTGCAAAGTATACTTATCTAGCAAAGTATACTTTGAGGGAATAATCATTTATTTTTCCCGAAATGCATTATTTCATATAGAACTAATGACTGCATATATTTGATGATTAAAAGTGTTCTGAATTATTATACTGAATTGGCTGTGATAATGTAATAAATTCAGTATAATAAAAATTAATAAATTTATCCTAAAAGTGAAAATTTCTCAAAGTATACTTTGCTAGAAAAGTATACTTTGCAATGTTGGTGAAATTGGCTACTGGCGTGTTTTCTTTGTTTACAGTGATGGGCTGTGGCCTAGGGGATATGTCATCGGACTTTCATACCGATGGTTGTGAATTCAATCCTAACATTAGGCATGCAAAATGCTTATATAGTATTTCCATCCCACTGGTCTGTCGGATGAGACTTTAAATAAACTGTGGTCCCGTCTCTATATGACCTTTAACTGTAGATGGGATATTAAACACATCTGCACCTTGGTGTTTTTATGCGGAAAAAATGTTTTTTAACAAAAATATCACCTTTTTAATTTAGCCATTTTTCTACATTTTTAGCTAGCCTGCACGAAGTGCAGAAGAGCTTATGGCGGTGTCGGCGTCATCCACAAACTTAACGTTGGGGTAAATGGCTTATAACATCTGCTTCCTTTCATGGAACGCCTTGATATTTCATACATGCATTCCTCAAATGACCCTCTATCATGCTGTAGCAAATCCATGACCCACCACCCAACCCTTACCCCAAGGTCAAGGTCAAAAACTTTGCACAATCAAAAACTTAACGTTGGGGGTAAATGTCTTATAACATCTGTTTCCTTTCATGGAACGCGTTGATATTTCATACATGCATTCCTCTGATGACCCTCTATCATGCTGTAGCAAACCCACGATCCTCCACCCAACCCTTACCCCAAAGTCCAGGTCACATACTTAGCATATTCATCAACTTAACTTTGGGGTAAATGTCTTGTAACGTCTGTGTCCTTTCATGGAACACTTTGTTATTTCATACATGCATTCCTCAGATGACCCTCTATCATGCTATAGCAAATCCATGACCCACCACCCATGCATTCCTCAGATGACCCTCTATCATGCTATAGCAAATCCATGACCCACCACCCAACCCTTACCCCAAGGTCAAGGTCACAAACTTAGCACATTCATACATGCATTCCTTATGTGAATAGCTATCATGCTGCAGAGAATCTACAACTTAGTGCGTTCATAAACTTAACGTTGGGTTAAATTTTGTTTTACTTCTGTTTTCAGGGAACGCATTGATATTTCATACATGCATTCATCTTAATATGCTATATCATGCTATAGCAAATACACGACCCACCTTCTACCACTGACCCCAATGTCAAGGTCCACCGCACACCCCTTAATCCAAGGTTAAGTTATATAATATTCATGTTTTTTATACAACTGTGCCAAGTTTGAGTGAAGGCTGCCAACAGGCGAGCTTTGTTGTCTTCTGACAACTCTTGTTGTATTTAACCTGCTGCATTGGGGAGGGAGTGGGGGGGGGGGAGGATCCCAAAATCAGAACGGAATATTTACATTGAGAAATATTCAGCCCTGAAATTAGAATAAGCTGACCTGGTGCCAGGTCCATACCACACCAAAGTCACTTGTCGCCTTCAACTAAAACTAATAGTATTAGGAATAATCGTATTACTCGTACAAGGGGTGTAACCAGATTTAACCCTCACATACAAGAATGCCAAAGACGTACCTGAGGGCCAAACCTGTAGTCTATTTCATCAACATTGCAAAGTATACTTTACTAGCAAAGTATACTTTGAGGGAGTAATCATTTATTTTTCCTGAAATGCATTATTTCATATAGAACTAACAAATGCATATATTTCATGATTAAAAGTATGCAGAATTATTATACTGAATTTATTACATTATCACAGCCAAATTGGCTGTGATAATGTGATGAATTCAGTATCATACAAATGAATAAATTTATCATACAATTGAAAATTTCTCCCTCAAAGTATACTTTGCTACTAAAGTATACTTTGTAATGTTGATGAAATAGGCTACAGGTCTCCGTTCGGGATTCCGGTAAGGATGAATCCCGATCGTTAAATTACCCATAGCATGCTCCCACCTGCTACCCACAATAATATCGGCCTGAGGTAACTTGACATCGGCGGGAGACCAGTAACAGTCGCTAATGTGTTCATTTACCCTGATGCAATGTCACAATGGCATCCGCCAGTTTTATAACGTCGTCAAACACGACATAGACCTGTGCCGAGAATCTACAGCTGAGTACCCCGGAGAAGTTGAAGATGTTGGTCTGGACGTCAAATCGTTCCACGATCAACTTCTGTAGCTCCAGGCTCCTCGTCTACAATGAGATACATTGGTGTAAACGATATTTATTCAACGAAGGAGAAGTAATATAAGTGTACTATGTTAAGCCACTGAAACCAGATTTAATTTTTTTTGTAACCCTGATGTTCGTATCCGGTCAATGCCTCATACATAGATATTGTTACATGGTTTCCGTTGTTTGCACATGTTTGCACATGGCTTTAGGCAATAGTACATTCCGGGGCCGCGCGTAATGGAAGTGCCTTCATGACGTCACTACGCGGAAGTGCCTTCATGAGGTCACTATTTCATGACGTTCATGACGCGGCCCCTGGAATATGCATACCGAAAATTATCTACGTGAATGGGACGATTTTATAAAAGTACTGAACATACTGAATATAATGCTCAAATTGCATCAGTTTTTTGTTGGAAATGTAACAATAACGTTTGATCATGTCCAGCCGTGTGCAAACGTTTGCTGTGGCCCTCTGGAACTGTTTGAAGCCGCGGCCTGCGGCCTTGGGGTTCAAACAGTTCCCTCGGGCCACATCAAACGTTTGCAAACGGCTGGACATGATCAAACCTTGTAATAGCAAGCAAGTGTCTGTTAGTATCAAGTTTATCAGGCAAGGCTAGGAAACGTGTACCGTTTCCGAGCCGCGCCTGATAAACTTGAAGACACTAGCATGGTATATTTATCAGGTAACGTTTTTGGCTGCATGATGTGCAATAATGCTTTTGTGTCGGTATGTATGCAGCCTATACAAAGCTCGTTACCTGATAAATAGAGAATTTCCGTTTCCGTGCCGCGCCGGATATTTTTCCCATTCACGGCACTAACCTACTATTCAAATTATTCCGTCAACACCTACAAATGGCTTTAAAATGCAAACAAATAACACCAGCCACCGCACATATTCATACGCAGTGATTAGGTCGTATTGACAGGATATCAAAACTGTTTCACGTCACCGTGTTTCACGACAAATAACACCAGCCACCGCACATATTCATACGTAGTGATTAGGTCGTATTGACAGGATATCAAAACTGTTTCACGTCACCGTGTTTCACGACACATACGCACTGTGTTGACGGGATAAATTATGTTATCAGTCGGTACGGATTGGACCAATGCAAAGCACGTTACCTGTAGCCGATTTCACCAACATTACAAAGTATACTTTTCTAGCAAAGTATACTTTGAGGGAGTAATCATTGATTTTTCCGAAATGCATTATTTCATACAGAACTAATGATTGCATATATTTGATGATTAAACTTATGCAGACTTATTATATTGAATTTATTACATTATCACAGCCAAAATGGCTGTGATAATGTAATAAATTCAGTATAATAAAAATAAATTCATCCTAAAATTGAAAATTTCTCCTTCAAAGTATACTTTGATAGAAAAGTATACTTTGCAATGTTGGTGAAATAGGCTACTGGTATATCAAATGCCATGTTCACTTACGGGGTTCTCGGTGTACCCGGCTATATACGGCAGTGTGATAATCTGTAGGTCTGGGGCCACCATAGAGTCTGTGATGTCGGCACGTTTACTTCCCCACCTCTCCTCCAAATACTCCACAGCCCGTCGTTTCAGGTCAGTTGTGTATTTGCGAATCTTTTCCTAAACAAGTAGGTACGCATATATAGCACACACTGAGTGCAAACTTATAATAATAATTACATGTATGCTGAATATATTTTTTCTGGATGTAAATATTCCGTTCTGATTTTGGGATTTTCGCCCCAATGCAGCGGGTTAAAACGGGATCGAACCCGTTCGCCCGGCCTTAACTGACCTGACCATAGCTGTTGATAGGCCATTAAACACCAATGCACAAACAAATATAGTATATTATACGTTGCTGTGAAACAACCGAAATGTGTAAGGGTTCAGCAGGCCGTTTCACTAAACTTTGTACGACTAAAATGTTCGTAAGTGAAAAATTACGATAGTCTGTAAATTTCACATTAACAATGTTTTCTTGTAAACAATTATTGGATTTACATGTTTTGAGCATATGCTGAATATGCAGCCTATGCTCAATAAATGTAAATCCATCAATTGAAGTTTCTAGCCGATCCTAAATTTTCACTTGCGAACATTTTAGTTGTACGAAGTTTAGTGAAACGGGCCCCAGGGTTTGCCCCAGGACCCCTTACATATTTCGGTTGCTTCACAGCTCCGGAAATGTTTGATTTATAGAAGCCAAATGTTGCATTCGGGAATGTTTGGACAACAACTAGCTCCTGGGCAACAGTTTCGGTCAATTTACGAAGAATATTTCTGAAAATTGGCATATTGCAATAATTTTACTTGATGTTGGCCTCATTTTGGCACCAGTGCATGCAAGTATCAAACAGTATGTAAATAACGTGTGGCCTGGAAAGATTGGTCTTCTGTTTTATTAATATCGTTTGACATTTTGTTACTTCACATACATATAGGTTAATATAATGTTTTATCCCGTCAACACAGTGCGTATGTGCCGTGAAACACGGTGCCGTGAAACATTTTTGATATCCAGTCAATACTATTTTTGCATTTTACAGCCATTTATAGGTGTTGACGGGATAAATAGAATAGTAGGTTAGTGCCGTGAATGGGAAACAATATCTGGCAGAGCCTCGCCCATCCCGTTTCCTGAGCCTTGCCAGATATTTGTTCCCATTCACAGCACTGACCTACTATTCTCTATCTATTTTCCTTATTTCTGAACTAAAGTATATGTTGTGACCACTCATTTGAAACCGTCTCGGCGAGACGGTTCAAATGAGTGGTCACAACATATACTTTTGATGAGAAATAAAGAAATTCATGAGCGTTGCCGGATATTTTTTCCCATTCACGGTTGGAATACGATTACAGTACAGTGGAACCTATCTAATCCGGACACTGAGTAAACGAAATTCTGCTTCACCGGCATGTTACATTGTCATGTAGTGGGTGGTTGGTCGGGCGAACGTGACGGCGTAAATTAACGACAGGGGTTCCTCATAGGAATCACGATTTGCCTGGTTTGGCCCTCATGTACTTTTTTTTATCTTTGGCTCTTTTGTTACCTGGGAATTGAATTGGGTTATTGCCCATTATAAAAGTAGTAAGATTATTACTGATCCTGCTGCTTTTGGGAGGGGGCCCAAGTGATTCTGGTGTGGCGAGGACCTGGCACCAGATCAGGATTATTCTGATTTCAGGGCTGAATATATAGTTTTCTAGTGTAAATATTCAGTTTTGATTTTGAGATTTTCCCCCCATTTGTACATGAACTTGAACATGTACATGTACAGGTAATATATGGGATTTAGTAATAAACCCATTGACCCGGCCTTAAATTACCTGAGCTGTTGATAGGCCGTTAAACCCCAACAAACAAACAAACAAGCAAACAAACCAAACAAACAAACATTGTCATGTATATCAGATAATTACGTCTGTTCATGACCCCTAAGCTCCCGCGCCTGTCTTGAAGTTGCAATATGCCTGTTTTCACTGGAACATCTCTAAACCGGAGATGCTGGCGACAACACATCGTTCCACTGTAATATGAAATTTTTGAGATTTGTATTCCCACCGTCTCAATAGAGCCGGGAGGCGTATTATGCGTGGACTGTGTTCGCATCCACTTACGTACCGTGCCTCCAATCCTGTTGTAGTAGTCAATCCCGTGCATGGCACAGATATACGGCGTGTGGTCGGCCGTCCCTGAAACAAGGCACTATCTACTATCTGTTCCACGTTTTGCTTCCGACGAACTTTTGGCTATTAAAGCACATTAAATCTAAAACATATTTAAAAGTAAGTACTTTTTCATCAATAACAAACTCTCCAAAAAATTGTATTTGATCAAATTCCATCAAATATTGATTTTATTGCGAAAAAACTATTTTACTATGGGAATTTAACGAATTTTGGGAATTGACTCCGAAACCTGGCGAGATAGTTTGAAAATGATGTAATTAAGAAAACAAGTTAGATTTTGAAAATCGGTCCACAAATAAAACAAATATTTAAAAAAATCAATTTTTAGGAAAATCGTTTTTTTCGCAATAAAATCAAATAATTATTTTGGGGGAGGGTGACTTTTTTGTTATTGATAAAAAAGTACTTTTTAAATATTTTTTAGATTTAATGTGTTTAATGGCCAAATGTTCGTCGGCAGCAAAACGTAGAACAGACAGTAGTGTTCAACTTGGGGAGTGTAACCAGCTCTCAAATGCACTGGTCCTGCAGTCTGCATTGGCGTAAAATGTTTCACGTCGAAAAATGCTCCGGTTTCCTGACGAGATGATACTCCGCTATATATCGAGTTACTAGAGGAATATATATGCAGTATCTTTTGTATGCAGCTGAATGGGAATTCGCCAGCAAGCGCCTATTCGACGAGAAACGTGTTTTATCCCGTCAACACAGTGCGTATGTGCCGTGAAACACGGTGCCATAAAACTTTTGATTTCCTGTCAATACGACCCAATAACTGCGTATGAATATGTGCGGTGGCTAGGGTTATTTCGTTTTGCATTTTAAAGCCATTTGTACGTGTTGACGGGGATAAATAGAACAGTAGGTTAGTGCCGTGAATGGGAAAAAATATCTGGCGCGGTAGAGCCTGCCCATCCCGTTTCCTAAGCCTTGCCGGATATGTTTTCCCATTCACGGCACTAACCTACTATTCTCTATATCTTTTGTATGTAGTTGAATGGGAGTTCGCCAGGCAGCGCCTATTCGACGTGAAACGTGTTGCGCTGGGCAGAGGGCAGCGCGTTGAAAACGTGTCGCCCTGGCTGTATTAAAGGTACCCGTTACCCATTAAATGCCCACTCAGTAGGCACATACTGTTCTTTATATCAGAGACTTCATCTGAGACATTTTCTGGCAAAATAAACATTCATTCACAAAATGCTTTGAATTAACGAAGACAGTGGCTCGATGACCTTGCATGTCGGGACCGACTATTTAAGTCCCCATCCGATAGGACGAGGCTAGCACGAAGTTGTCTTGCCTAAGGACACGCCGAATCGGGAATTCGCAGCGGTCGATGCGGGAATCGAACCCGGGGACTCCCGATCCGCAGTCCGACGCTCTACCTACTCGGCTATTGGCCACCTCCAAACCATCACCCCACGTATTGATTGGCATTATTATACATTTTATATCAGACGTAACTTTCCACACTGATATGAGGGTAGATAACCGTGTTTCCTTAAAATGTTAACGGACATTACTATTTATACTCTGTATTTATTTTTTGATGTGCAATTGTCATACTTTATAATCTGTCAGAAAATAATATTTTTTTCAGGTGACGCATTTAGTTAGTATACATAATTAAAAATACCATGCCTCATTTGTATATGCAAATAGTCTGATACTAACGCGCGTCACTATCAGTAAAATACATATTACTAAATGAGTATACCTGTATAGCGGGCACTCGTACTTGGTGGAATAGTGACACAATTATACACTTATTTAATTCATATAAAGAACAGTTTGTGCCTACTGGGTGGGCATGTACCTATAAACTAGGATATGGTTAAGGGTTCGGCGGGGAACGTAAGTTTACAGTAAAACAAATAATCCGGGTAGTCTTCGGCCAAAGGCAGTTTGGTTTGCAGAGCCTGGGGGCCGTTTCACTAAACTTCGTACGACTATTCGTAAATGCATACTTATGATAGTCTGTAAATTTCACATTAGCACTGTCAAGGTGTATGATCACGTGGTACTAACAACAACAACAAGTACTAACATTTCCAGAATCCATCTGATTCAAAGTACGTATTATTTTATATTGTCCTTATTACGTAATGGATTTTGATGAAATATGGCGCATCGAACGCGTCTTGTTAAGCTCAGGCCGTCAAGTATCCTATTTTTTCCCATTTTTTCCTATTTTCTGAGCAATTCCTACTTTTTTCTATTTTCTGGCCAAATGTTCCTATTTTTTTCTATTTTCTGGCCTTTTTGAAAAGCCGCACACATTTTTTGCCCCAATTTAACTATGAGCATGACAGTGAAATTGACTATATAGATAAGTATTGTACATTGTAACATAACTACACAACTATTATTGCATACCACTAGTATTCAACTGTGTTAGATGGCTATGGCAATTTTCTGTGCCATTTTTCAACAGTTCATCGTTCAAATTATAAATAAATGTTCAACCAATTCATCAATGATGATTATAATGTGATTGCTGCTAATGTCTGCCTGGTTGTAAGCTGCTTTAATACTACCCTTTTGTCATTCTGTGTTTGAAAACACTAGCTTTCTATATAGTCTAAGCCCTACAATATATGTGGAGATGGGTCACTGCTGTCTCTGATTCCTAGAAACGAATTGCTGTAGGAATTATTATTATGTCCTAGTTTAATATTGTAAGTGGTGACTAAAAATAACAGACCTAGAAAGTGATTTTGTTGTCCCCCCCCCCCCACAATAATTTTGTTGTTGGGGGGGGGGGGCACAAATAATTCTGTAATAAAGCACGTAGTATCATCCTCAAACTTGCTGAGAATGCAGGAAATGGCGTTTAACTCCTCTTAGATTTTAAAAAAAATTGGGGGAGCATGCCTCCGGACAGCCCTAGCAACATCCCGGCCCTTTGGGTCCTCAAGACTGGGACTTGAGAATGCAGGAAATGGCGTTTCACGCCTCTTACATTTTTCAAAATTTACCGTGGAGCATGCCCCCGGACACCCTAGTAACATCGGTCCATTTGGGCCCTCAAGACTGGGACCTGAGAATGCAGGAAATGGCGTTTCACTCCTCATAGATTTCAAAAACAAAATTCGGGGAAGCTTGCCCCCGAACCCCCATAGCAATATCCAGGCCCTTTGGGTCCTCAAGACTGGGACCTGAGAATGCAGGAAAATTAACATTTTCAAAATTTACCATGGAGCATGCACCGGGGACCCCCCTAGCAACATCAGGCCATTTGGGCCCTCAAGACTGGGCCCTGAGGGTGCAGGAAATGGCATTATGGTTCATATATTGAATTTTTAAATAAATTAGTTTATTAAAAATTATAACTTACTTATTGATTGCCCCGCCTTCTTCGTCTACACATGTTTGCTTCAATGCAAGTCTCACCCATTCGCGCTTTCGACTTGGGATACTACTACGTTATTGGCCGTTTGACACCGCAGCACACATGTATACGTCACATGTATACGTCACAACATGATGCATGCTATATGCATTTCTGACAACAAGCCGTGACTTCTGGATCTAAATATAACTGTCTACATATTGGAAAATTTAATGAATACATTTAGTGGATATTGGAGAAAGAGTCGCATGTGATTAATTGAGACATAATGCTATTCTTTCATTGGTCGTGAAACTAGGGCAAACAATAAATATTAAAATTGCTTATTGTTATTATTTCTGTATTAATACAACACCACATCCAGCATGCTCATTAATAAAATATAAATATATATATTTTCAAAACATAACAAAGACAAGGGTGGCATATATGTACATTACTTTAATTAATATAGCACAAGTAGTGTGTCAACATCTTGTTTTTGGATCTTGAGGCAATAAATAACTTGAAAGTTATAGTCTTTGAGCAATACAACACAAATTATCAATACAAATATTAAAAGGTCAGGTTGGCCATAAAATCTTTGGTTGGCCATAAAACAAATCTTAAAATAACATTTTATTCCTATTTTAGACTATATTTTCCTATTTTATTCCTATTTTTTCACCGTCTGAATTCCTATTTTCCTATTTTTTGGACCAATCCCTCACTTGACGGCCCGTAAGCTGCATTTGGTGGTCTCTGTATTTTCGCCCAAACCTCTGTCGTTTGTGCGAAGAATCGATTTCCGTGTCTCCGATTCTTCGCAAAAACGACATAAGTCTGTGCCAAACTCCCTGGACCACCAAATGCAGCTCATGAAGACGCGTTTGCTGCGCCATATGTCATCAAAATTCGTTGCATATTAAGGAAAATATCAAATAATACTTACTTTGGAGTGAACGACGTTGTTGTTGTTGTAACCACGTGATCATGCACCTTAAATGTGTTTTTGTAAACAATTACTACAATCTACGTAAACATTGATAGAGCCAGTAAACATTTTATTGTTTGTATGTCTTTCTTAGTTTATATCCAGTGCAGACATGCATATTAGTATGCACATGTGGAAGACTCGGACCTAGGCCCCAATAAATGGCTCATTTGATAAACGTTACCCCACCCACCTGTGGTTTTGGGTTGGCCGCCGTCGCCCCATAAACTGGATCTGTATTCTGGAAACCATTGTTTTGCACATTTAGGTTTTCAACCTACGTGAACCAGGCCCGTAGCCGGTGGGGGGGGGGGGTCTGTCGGAGCGGATGGACGACCACCCCCACCACCACCCCGCCCAGCCTCGATGTACACTTTTTTAGCATCGAGGTCCACCTTTTTAGACCCCCCTATATACCTCAGGCACATTGGGCCTTCGAAACGACACCCCTTCAAACAGGTCTGTCTACGGGCCTGTGAACATGCCGGTAGCATTACCTTCGAAGAAGAACTCCTTCTGGAGCCCCTGTCCGTGAAATAATGACGTCACCAGGGGGTGGAGCCAGTCGGTTTTTCTCTTCGGGTTCACCCACAGGAAGGCGCAGCCCCGGGGCGTGTACACCCACTTGTGCAGGTTACCTGTAGCCGAGTGTGAGGCAGGTGGGTACATGCGATGGGTAATTTAACGATGGGGGTTCGTCCTTACAGGTATATCGACAGGAGACCTGGTTTGGCCCTCACGTAGTTTGTCACAGACTTCTGTCGCTTTTGCGAAGAATCGATTTCCGTGTCGCGAAGAATCGATTTCCGTGTCGGAGACACGGAAATCGATTCTTCGCAAAAACGACAGAAGTTTGGGCGAAAATACAGAGTGGTACGTACGTACAGCGTGGTATGTGTTGTTTTCATCAACTGTATATACAAAGTCTGATGTTTGAAGGGTTTGCTGACCCATTGTTAAACTGTTTGAACATTCAGTAACAACTGTGTAGCAAAACAATACACAGTGCAGTAAATATATATTTGTATTACCATACATATTGTATCGAATTCAGTGACTGGTAAGTAGTTATCTGAATGTATTGTACATATTGCATACTTTCCTTTATGCGAGTAAATATGGCTTTGCTTGTGGCATATGCACTTTTAATAATATACAGTGCACCAGTTTGTCATTTTAAACATTGATGAAGTGTCCATTGTATATCTTGTGTGTGACGGTAGAACAACTCAGATATCTAGCTTTTTGTGAAGCCTGCTGAAATATTATTTATAGGACGTTGTCGTCACATATATCTGGGACGTATTGCACCACATTTTATTATATTTTCTGCCATATTATTTGCTGTATGTGTCAAACGCTCCAAGTGGTGAAGCTGTCCGATAGTATGTATAAACTGAAATTGGTTTACAGATGACAACTCAATGCTATGCATAGTATATTATCCCGTCAACACGGTGCGTATGTGCCGTGAAACACTGTGCCGTGAAACATTTTTGATATCCAGTCAATACTAGTTTTGCATTTTACAGCCATTTGTAGGTGTTGACGGGATAAATAGAATAGGTTAGTGCCGTGAATGTGAAAACATATCTAGCGCGGCAAGGAAACAGGATGTGCTCGGCAGAGCCTCGCCCATCCCGTTTCCTGAGCCTTGCCATATATTGTTTCCCATTCACGGCACTAACCTACTATTCTCTATCACTAAGAAGAACAGGGTCAGATATACTTCGAAACAAAAGGTCGTATTCTACTGAAACATAACCAGTGTTGCAAAGCGTAGATTTCCTGCCCTCGATGGGTACTAATTTTCGACCATATACCGCCTCTGACATCCTCGTTCACACTGTGATCATTATCAAAGATACACATAGTGCATTAGGAACCATACTAAACCGGACACCCTAGTGATCCCAAATGTTATGTTTAATTTAGATAAGATTCACTGTAATGTACTTCATTGTCGTGTACACGATTGAACATGACTAACACATGTTCATTGATGGTTAATTACATTTGAACATCTCTAAACCGGACACCCAGGAGACATCCTAGGATGTCCGGTTTAGAGATGTTCCACTGTGTAATATCCCGATGCAGCAGGTTAGATATGGGATCAAACCCATTGGCCCGGCCTTATTAAAACTACATGCCCACTCAGTAGGCACACAATGTTCTTTATATCTATTTTCCTTATTTCTGAACCAAAATATATATTGTGACCACTCATTTGAACCGTCTCGGCGAGACGGTTCAAATGAGTGGTCACAACATATACTTCTGATGAGAAATAAAGAAATTATTGAGCCTTGCCGGATATTTTTTCCCATTCACGGCACTAACCTACTATTCTCTATATCAGAGGCATCATCTGAGACATTTTCTGGCAAAATCAACGTTCATTCACGTATGGATTGGCATTATTATACATTTTATATCCGACGTAAATTTCCACACTGATATCAGGGGCGATAACCGTGTTTCTTTAAAATGCTAACGAACATTACTATTTATTATCTGTATTTATTTTTTGATGTGCAATGATCACACTTTATAATCTGTCGAAAATATTATTTGTTCAGGTGACGCATTTAATTAGTATAAAAAATAAAAAAAATATCATGCTGTCGATAGGCCGTTCAACTCCGATAAATCAAATCAACTGTATTGTGTAAAAGCAAACTATCACAATACGAACCTGTATAAAAATCGCAGTCTATTTCCGCTGCTATCTTTAGATCAATCTGTCCCGGCGCATTCGCACCGTCGACAACAACCATGGCGCCATGTTTGTGACAAATATCGCACAGTTTCTTTACCGGCATCAAGATGCTTGTGGGACTCGTGATGTGGTCTGAAGTGTACAAATACGAACATGTATGTCA
Source organism: Conchocele bisecta (assembly GCA_029237695.1). Classification (NCBI taxonomy): domain Eukaryota; kingdom Metazoa; phylum Mollusca; class Bivalvia; order Lucinida; family Thyasiridae; genus Conchocele; species Conchocele bisecta. The sequence goes on from CM055271.1 coordinate 36,313,910, forward strand.
GTGGCGGATTCAGGGGGGGGGGGCCGGTCCTCCTTTCAGGAATCCAGATTATTTTGGCAATTGAGACTTTTGCAATCTGTACAAAAATAACAAGCACTGTCAAATAATGGTGCTATTATCAGATCAAGGTCGTGTTGCGAACGGTAACTCTTGCAATCTACTCCCGTACCGTCCGTAGCATACGGACGGTACGTGAGTAGATTGCAAGAGTTACCATTCGCAACTAATCAAGGTTCAGATATTATAGAGAGGCCATTCACAATGTGTCTTATCACATGAGCATTATGTACTGAAAATAAGTCGTTCGAATTTTGGCGATATCCTAGATCCGCCACTGTATGTACAATGTGACATGTAGATACATAGATATTTGTTTATTTACATCTCATCACGTGTACACGTAATACATATCACACACTTATTTACAATTATAAATCAGTACATGTACCGTTCTAATTAGAATTACAAGAGACGATATCACAATATAACATAGCGTGATTAATAAAAAAGCATAACACATTAAGGTTAATAATCTAAAATTGGACCAATAAAATCACAGTAAAACATCTATCATTAAAACACTAGATACAAGTAAAGATGCATCTAAGATAAAACAGAATTATTACCGATGCATTCTGCATAAGCAGTATATTTTTCATAAAATGTCTAAAAATAACCGTCTTACACCTCGCACTATGAACAAAATTACACGAACAGTATGTACACTACACTTACAATCACATGTATAGTGTATCACATCTATGTTTTAAAATCAGAAAACAGGTTTTGGCACTTGCATTTACAATACTTGCATCTGATAGTATAAGTAGAGAATAGTAGGTTAGTGCCGTGAATGGGAAAACATATCTGGCAAGGTTTAGGAAACTGGATGGGCGAGGCTCTGCCGAGCACATCCCGTTTCCGTGCCGCGCCAGATATTTTCTTTCCATTCACGGCACTAACCTATTATTCTATTTATCCCGTCAACACCTACACATAGCTTTAAAATGCAACGAAAATAACCCCAGCCACCGCACATATTCATACGAAATGATTAGGTCGTATTGACATGATATCAAAAATGTTTCACGGCACCGTGTTTCGCGGCACATATTCACTGTGTTGACGGGATAATTATGTCTTGTATGCTTACATTATTTGTGTGGACCGTACTGTTCGTTATATGTCCATTTATTTTCGAGCGAGTCTTACTTGAACTGCCGTTATTACTATACTTGATATCATGTGAACAATACTCTCGAGCTACAAAAACATTACAAGTATTTGTATTGTATTTTAAATGTTCAATGACAATAATCTTAAGCTCGTCTCATGTGTTCGAAAAAGCAAGGATTTTGTTGTTAGCATTGATGTCTCTGGAAAAAGTAGGCAACAGCGTGCAACCCACTGTAAGTTTACCTGTTTATGCCATCTTATATGGTTACATTCGTATGGAGCCCCGCAGGGGACGTAGAAATATATTTTTTTTATTAATTCGTTCCCACGAAATAACAATTTGTTCACACTCAAATAACAAATCATTCCCCCAATTTAACAATTCGTTCCCACGAATTAACAATTCGTTCCCTCAATTTAACAATTCGTTCCCACGAAATAACTATTCGTTTCCACGGGAGGGAACGAATTGTTATATCGTGTGAACGAATTGTTAATTCGATGGAACGAATTATTAAATTGAGGAAACGAATTGTCATTTCGTGGGAACGAATTGTTGAATTGTTAATTCGAGGGAACAAATTGTTAAATTGAGGGAATGAATTGTCATTTCGTGGGAACGAATTGTTAATTCGAGAGAACGAATTGTTATATCGTGGGCACGAATTGTTAAATTTAGGGAAATAATTGTCATTTCGTGGGAACCAATTGTTAATTCGAGGGAACGAATTGTTAATTCGACGGAACGAATTCGAGGGAACGAATTGTTAATTCGACGGAACGAATTGTTAAATTGAGGGAATTGTTATTTCGTGGGAACGAAATAATAAACAAAATCTGCGGGGCTCGGTACATTCGAGTTTACCTTACATTGGCTCTTTAATCTCGTCTAGCTGTACTATTTTTTATTCTCAACCAAACCTGGGCGATATATAGAGAATAGTAGGTTAGTGCCGTGAATGGGAAAAAATATCTGGCAAGGCTTAGGAAACGGGATGGGCGAGGCTCTGCCGAGCACATCCCGTTTCCGAGCCGCGCCAGATATTTTTCCCATTCACGGCACTAACCTACTATTCTATTTATCCCGTTAACACCTACAAACGGCTTTAAAATGCAAAAAAGTAACCCCAGTCACCGCATATATTCATACGCGGTGATTAGGTCGTATTGATAGGATATCAAAAATGTTTCACGGCACCGTGTTTCACGGCACATACGCACTGTGTTGACGGGATAAAACTTAATAAGTACCATGACCTTACCTATAACCACGAGCTTTACATCAGGATGCTGCGTGAGAAACCTGTCATACTGATCTACCACGTCTTGTTCACTTCTGATCGGGAGTTCCATCTCCAGCACATATGTGGTAGCTCCTGAAAGAAAAAAATGTGATTAATATAAGTGTTAACCATAGGAGACTGTAAATGTAAATGCTTTGATTTAACGACGGCACTGGCTCGATGACATTGCATGTCGGGACCGACTATTTAAATCACCATCCGATAGGACTAGGCTAGCACGAAGTTGTCTTGCCCAATGAAACGCCGAATCGGCCATTCGCAGTGGTGAGAGTTGGGAATCGAACCCCGGTGTCTTCCAATCCGCAGTCTGACGCTCTACCTACTGAGCTAATCAGGCCAACTATAGGAGACTGAAGAAGTCGGGTCCTTATAAACTATCGTCAGCGCGTACTCTTCTCTATCATGTCCACATTGCTCCAGATAAGGAATTAGTAATTGGGTATTGTCACTCCATCATGTCTTAAGCAATTGGGTATTTCAACATTTTAATTGGGTAAAATAAAATCACACTACTGTTTACACATCAACAGACAGCAATTGTTGAATTGTTTACTTCGAAATGAAAACAAGTCTTGACATTTCATTAGAATTGTCTCCTTGGAGACAATTCTAATGAAATACCAAGATGTGTTTTCTTAAGAAAATATGCTATATTTGTGGTCTGTTTATTGTTTTCTGCAGCATGAGAATAAGTACCATAAAATTTGTATTGCTTTTTGATACTCGCTACTTCTGATTTCAATTGGGTGTTTGGCAATTTTAATTGGGTATTTAAGCAAATACGCAGCTTATCTGGAGCTCTGTGTCTAACATGAGGAAGCTCGATTTGTTGAGACTGACCAACCCGCTTTCGAGCACCACTTTGGATTTCCATGATGTACATTGGAACCCCTCTAAACCGGACGCCATGGGGACCCCATTGTCCTTAATGTAGATGGGTTTCAATGCAATTTATTTCATTGTCCCGTTTGTTCATGACTGAAAATGATCCTCTCTAAACCGGACACACTGGGGACCTCCCAGGGTGTCCGCTCTAAACCGGACACAATGGGGACCTCTCAGGGTGTCCGCTCTAAACCGGACACACTGGGGACCTCCCGGGGTGTCCGGTTTAGAGAGGTATCCACTATACATGTAACGATATGGCATGTTCCTCAGATTTTAAATCAAGTATTACTGGGTGCATACTGATATTTAGACAAGCACACATCAGCGGGGGCCAGTTCAGTCTGGTAATTATGATGTAACAGCATTAAATGTCATCAATTGAATACATAAGGCCGTCTGTTGGGACTGTCTAATCGGTGAACAACGTGCTCACTTGTGCTATTTACTCAATTTGATTGGTTAGAAGGTCGGAGCCACGCAGGCTCGCCTTGGGGCGCAGTTTAGTAGAAATCTAGGCTAATTCCATTGTACGATCGAGTGCGTGCCAATAAAAGTATGATTGCAGAACTACTATGTACTTTGTTCGTCTTTAGAGAGGTTCCAGAAGATGCAACTCAGGTGTGATGCCGTGAAACACGGTGCCGTGAAACATTTTTGATATCCTTTCAATACAACCTAATCACTGCGTATGAATATGTACGGTGGCTGTGGTTATTTCTTTTTACATTTTAAAGCAATTTGTATATGTTGACGGGATAAATAGAATAGTAGGTTAGTGCCGTGAATGGAAAACAATATCTGGCGCGGCACGGAAACGGGATGTGCTCGGCAGAGCCTCGCCCATCCCGTTTCCTAAGCCTTGCAAGATATGTTTTCCGATTCACGGCACCAACCTACTATTCTCTATATACCCAATATAAGGTGGTCCGCAGTGCCCGGGTAAAATTTATGAATCAGTTGACCATGTAAAACATGCAAGCGTATAACGGTAATTATTTTCTTAAGGACTGACTGTATATAATATGACCTTTTATTATATACCTACCCATGAAATACATAGTCATACGATATAAATAAAAGTCATATGTTCTCATCGATGAAATAAACAACTTCCGGTGAAAATACGACTACTTCCGCTATCTATATTCATAACGCGCACCTGAAAGAAAACAGCGCAAATAGGCTGCAAATACACATTCATTACCGTATACAGTCTAAAAAACTGCTAATTTCCATGGAGAGTATATAATAAATAGAATATTCATATTTTTGCAACGAATATGACATATATGTTCATCTCGTGGTGTGAAATGTCCATATTTCACTCGTGCGCTCGTGAAATATGGACATTTCACACCACTCGATGAACATATATGTCATATTCGTTGCAAAAATATGAATATCCTCTATTTGTTTAAAATGTAGTGGAATCATACATGTGACTAATGTATGTATATATAGAGAATAGTAGGTTAGTGCCGTGAATGGGAAAACATATCTGGCAAAGCTCAGGAAACGGGATGGGCGAGGCTCTGCCGAGCACATCCCGTTTCCGTGCCGCGCCAGATATGTTTTCCCATTCACGGCACTAACCTACTATTCTATTTATCCCGTGAACACCTACAAATGGCTGTAAAATGCAAAAATAGTATTGACTGGATATCAAAAATGTTTCACGGCACCGTGTTTCACGGCACATACGCACTGTGTTGACGGGATAAAAAGTATATCTGATCCTGTTCTGTTTTGGAATAAATTATACCAGAGCAATCGATTGCCATCTCCCGCCATTTTAGTTTGTACATGTTATCGGACAGGGTTTGACACAAACAGCAAGTAATACGGCAGAAAATCTAATACAGTTTGGTGCAATCCCACATATAAAGAACGACAACGTCCTATAAATATTATTTCAGCAACTACACAAAAAAGCTAGACATCTGGGGCCCGTTTGACTAAACTTCTTACGACTAAAATGTTCGAAGACGCAACTTATGATAGTCCCTGTAAATTTCACATTAACAAATGTTTTCTTGTAAACATTATTTGGATTTACTTTATGAGCATAGCCCTGCATATTGCGCCTATGCCAATAAATGGTAAATTCCATCCCAATTGAAATTTACAGACGATCCTAAATTTGCACTTTTACTAACATTTTAGTTGTACGAAGTTTAGTGAAAACGCACCCCCAGAGCTTTCTAACCATCACTCACAAAATATACAATGACAAATTGTTCATTGTTTAAATATATCAAAGTTACTGCATTGTCTATTATTAGAAGTGCATCTGCCACAGGTTCAACAAACGTATTTACTCGCATAGCAGCCAGTAGACAGTAGTGTAATACACTCAGATAAACTGCTTACAGTCACTGGATTCCCTACAGTAATGTATGGTAACACAGTTAATATATCTACAGCACTGTGTATTTGTTCTTATTGTTACAACAGTCTTACTGAATTCCCAACATTTAACAAATGGACCAACAAACCCTCAGATTTTGTATATAAATTTTGATCAAAAACAAGGCATAGCTTGCTGTAGTCAGATCTCTCCCTATCATGTTGCACCAAATTGTATTCATGTTTTTGTCATTTAATAGTGGTATGTTCAAACGCATACATAGGTAAAACTAGGCTGATGACTGTACCACTAAACCGACCGACATGGCACCTCTATGCACTGTGTAGGATATAGTAAGAATAGAATGTTCACATGTATGTTATGCATATATCCTATCACATTTATGAAGCCATTATGCATAGATCATTAGATGGACAGGGGCTCCACGGGTCCTTAATATGCGCCGAGGCACAGAGGTGTACTAGCGATGCATTATACATTTAAAACACAGCAATATTTAGTTTATAGATTATGAACTGTCTACCTTCTACCCTTGCTGTGGCAACCCGTGACGTCATGGCAACGGCCGGAAACGTGAAACAGGAAATCAGGAAGGCGTCGCCAGTTTGTAGTGGGTACAGCTTCAATATTGTATTTCATCGCTGTAATGGAATGTACGCTGACTGATTTGATTAAACACATTCGCGTACTTATTTAACTGGGGTTTTAAAAAAAAAAAATATCATCACCAATTAACGCCAGCGTAATAAACCCAACGCCGTAAACGTATTTTTTATTTACCATTCGGTCTGTAAAGTTAATTCGAACAGCATAAGTAATACGCTGAAGAATACGTGGGATTACTATCAGTATACAGCCGACCAATACCTACTAGTAGGGTCATCTTCAGAGGATTCCGTGACCATAATGTTCCTAACTTGTATTGTTGATATAACTAACAAACAGCCCGTCTGTGGAGTGGTCTGACTCAAATCAGCGAAAATGTCACACCATGTGTACCTGTTAGCTGAATTGGTCGCTCAAAGAATTGTTGTTATATATTTCCAAGATGGCGGACGGCGGCCATCTTGGCTTTAAAGGGCTCAGTGATTTTGAAACTAACACACAACCCCTCCAACAGGTATGGCATACTAAAATTAGTGAATATATACAATTATTTTTACTTTTAGCTTAGATCCCACTAACAATATGAAGTATTGTGTATTTTAAGATGGTGAACGGCGGCCATCTTGGATTTAAAGGTCCAAACTAAAAATTAACCATGCCAGTAGTTTTGGCATTATATAAGTATTGGGAAACGGCACCTCATTTACTATATTTCAAAATGGCGTTGGCGGCCATTTTGAATTTTGTGCTCTAAATTTTTCCCCCTCCCCCCCCCCATATTTTTAAAAATGTATATAAAACTATTTTTTCTTTTTCTAAAATGGTTCAAATTGAACAAATCATCAATATAAAAGTAGGAACAATAGTCACGGAATCTCGGAATGACCCCGACTGTACAATATATACGTAGCAAAGAAATCGAGTTTATCACTGCTTTTCTGTAAAATGAGAGAATAGTTTACGTAAGATATAGAGGATATTCATATTTTTGCAACGAATTATACATAATATGTTCATCGATTGGTGTGGAATGACCATATTCAACGAGTGACCGTTATGTATCATATTCGTTGACAAAAATATGAATATTCTATTTATTATATACAGCTCCATGGACATTAGCAGTTTTTAGACTGTATACGGTAATGAAATGTTATTCAGCCTATTTGCTGTCGCGGCACTGCAGGTGCGCTTTATGATATAGATAGCGGAAGTAGTCGTATTTTCAAAACCGGAAGTTGTTTATTTCATCGATGAGAACAAACGTCTTTTATTTACATCTATAACTATGTATTTCATGGTAGGTAATAATAAATACGACTCACTTGCCCTTTGGTTACGTTCTGCATAGGAACTTCCTGTGGGCTGGTTCGCACAAAACTCACCACTTTTCTTTATAGACTGTTTTTCATGTAGGGCTCGCAATAAAATCGTACCAGTGTGTCTGTGTGACATCTCCATCTCCTCAGATACCTGCCATGTGCATGTAAACGATCATTTCAAGATATAACCATGACTTCTCGTTTACTGTGTATTCATAGACATTTGGTCTGTTTAAAGGTTTGCGATGAGCCTCCAATGACGCCTTGCAAACTTATACAGATTAAATTTTGAATGCCACATAAATGCAACCAGACAATGGTATACATGTATTATCATTTACTTATATTTCATTTTCTAATAGGTACAGCAAAGGTAAATAACCAATACTGCGTTAAAATATGAATCATCTGTTTACATCATTTTTGAAACATGCGTGATTGACGTTCAGATCAATACGTGGCGTAATTGGATAACCTCTCGGAAATTAACGAACTTGATACTCTGGCAAAAAATTAACGCAGACGTTTGTGTCTGACCTTAGCCTATTCACCAACATTGCCAAAGTATACTTAATGTTAGCAAAGTATACTTGATGGAGACATTTTCAAATTGAAGATAAATTTTATTAATTTAGCTTGTCAGATCAATAGCGTGGCGTTATTGAAATCTCGCGGAAAATAACGACCTTGAAACCCTGGGCCCAAAATTAACGCAGACCGTTGTGTCTGACATGTAACCTATTCACCAACATTGCAAAGTATCTTATGTAGCAAAAGTATCACATTGATGAGACATTTTCAAATTGAAATAAATTTATTAATTTATGCATCAAATATATTTTTTGGGCCCCCACCCCAGTCCGTATTCCTATATGACATAATGCATTTCGGGGAAAATAAAGATTAACTCCACAAAGTATACTTTGCTAGATAAGTATACTTTTGAAATTTTTAATGAAATCGGCTACAGAGATAAAGCAAATTAAACACTTTAACATACTGGTACTTGTTGTTGCGTGCAGACCCAGGGTACCGCGCCCCAACGATCGTGATTTCAGAAACACAACCTCCCCGCAGCATTAAACTCTTATCCGGATGTCATCGCCGAACTCGAACTTTGTCGTACCTGCCATTTCCCGCCATCGAATGCCACGTAAGCGTAAAAGCTGTTTTCTAATCCTGTTTGCAAACTGAAAGTATTATTGTATATCAATTATCCTACGAGCGTATACCGACCTACCCCCCCCACCCCCCTTACATATTGTAACTATGTATGGATTATAGACCAGTTATATGATACATATGTTTATGTAAATAAAAACATGTATTAAGTATGAAAGACTAAAAAGAATCTGATTTCTTATGCATTCATGATATTTTTACACAAGGACAATTGTGGCTTTTTAGAGAAGTTTATATTATGACTTAAAGAGAATCTCGATTTTTTTGTGCATTTATGATAGTTTGTACAAAGATAGCAGTGCTTTTTAATGAAGTTGTATTATGACTAAAATAGATTTGTCTTTTTTTGTGTGTATTTTATGATAGGTTTGCCAAAAAGAAAAAAACTGTGCGTTTTTAAAGACATTTTAAGGACTAATAAAAAATGATATTCTCATATTTTGTGTTAATTTAAGAAATCCTGTCCTACAGATAACTGTTTAATTTAAAGACCTATAATATGATTATAAAGTAAACATATGAATCGTTTTTCTGCTGTATTACAATTTGAACAAAGATATTAATTTCGATAATTTTGTTTCTCACCGAAACTGCCAAGTTTCGTACAAACTTTGTTTAACCAAGGAAACTGTTTGCACCGTGTTCATTAGTTCTTTAATTGCACAGACTGTTTCGATAATAGGTTTATAATCACATTTGTATGTTCTGTTAAAACCGGCAGAAACACAATTTAGCCAGGTATTAGAATTTGCAAGGATCTTAACGTTAACCAAGCTAATCTATTTTTCGGGAAAAAAATCAAGAAAAATTACTAACAAGACAAAAAAGTCCCCTAGCTTTTCAACCGTTGCTTCCAGATGGCCGCCAAAAATGGCCACCACATCACTGCATGTTAACGGTTAAATAGATAAAGGAAAAACTATAAAACAAATCTTATCCATATAATTGAAAGAAAAAAAAAAATATTACACTGAGGCAAATATTAAATAAGGCTATTTAGCATTTTTTGACCATAACATTTTTTCAAGATGGATGGTAAACATGACAGCCAAATGGCCGCCTAGTCTAACTTAGGTTCATATGTATTCTCAATTTTGACAAGGTATAATCTGACCCACACCGTTAGATAATAAAACCCCCCTCAACATCGAATCTAGTGGCAGTTGGATAGTTGAGAAATTACCACTGAGTGGATGTCCTCGCTTCACCTCGTGATGTCGCTACGTGGCATACTGTCCAATTGATGCGAACCCTCAGTACCGTACACAGCGCAAGAAGAACCATTCCACTACCATAGCAACTTATTACGGCGTGCGGACATGCGATTGAACACATCCATGTGAATCTGCTTGAAGTTTTCGCCACTAGCGTACAGACGAGGTGTTTACGAGGGCATCATTGTAATGCTGATCTCTGTATCCCATCATTAGCAATAACATTTGTTATTCACAATAAGAAAAAATGTGAGGTTCGTCTGTGCATTACCTTCGTTACTATTGCATTTAACACCTAACCCTGACTTCCATTTTATGTGAAACATTACATGAACAATTGGCCTTATCACAGACATTGAAGATAAACAAGCTTTGCTATGTAATTTACAACACGAATGTTGCGACAGTGATCACCATTATAGACAATATCAGTAAGGAAATCAAGTAAGTTTTATTGAACAACACATTCAATTATGTTACACGGAATTACCTAATTATTGCGAATACTGCATGTCATCACCATAATAGAAATCCATTTGTGTTAACTATGACTCATCATAATTAATAATGATTTTAATATTCTGAGCACATTTTGATATTTAAAAAAAAATATTATACCATACTGTCGCATCCACAAAATACACCAAGACACAAAATATAGGACGTATATATGGTGCATTTAAATATATACAAACATAGATTCTTGATATATTCCGATAATATATAAAAAATCTAAAATATAGACCACCAAACAAGCTGTTTATATTTGTCCATACGGGGAACGCGAATATTAACACAAGTTTTACTTTGTATCCCGACAACACAGTGCGTATGTCCGTGAAACACGTGTCCGTGAAACTTTTTTGATACCATCAATACATTTTTGCATTTTACAGCCATTTGTGGTTTTGACGGTAAATAGAATAGTAGGTAGTGCCGTGAATGGAAAACATATCTCGCGCGGCACAGAAACGGGATGTGCTCGGCAGAGCCTCGCCCCATCCCGTTTCCCTGAGCCTTGCCAGATATTTTTTCCATTCACGCACTAACCTACAATTCTCTATCTAATTTCCGTATTTTCTGAAACAAAGTATAGGTGTACCACTTCGTTTACCTTCTCAGGCGAGACGGTTCAAATGAGTGGTCACAACATATACTTCTGATGAAAATAAAAAGGAAATACCTTGATCCTTGGCCGATATTTTTTCCCCATACACGCAACTAACCTAATATTCTCTATAATATTCCCTATTAAAAATATACAGGCACACACTGTGATACTGTCATCATTTAACATGTACGTTTTAAAAGAACAGATCAATTACCTAATATATAAAATGGAGTGACTTGATAGAAAAGAACATAACTGATTCAAATTATCATAGATGCACCAAAACTCTACTCTGACAATATATTCGCTGTACAAACTCGCAGATGATATTACAACTATAAACGTAAGTATTAACGCATAACAAAAAACAGAAATATATAATTCGTATCATCATAGCGTCTTCTTTCTTTTTACTTTACGAGAACAAACAATATTCAAATTAATATAAATGCAATCAACTACATGGACCTAACTCTTTCTCTGACATATTTTGGTGTAAACACTCGCAATCAATTAACAAAAATAAAGTTGAATAATAACAACAGCAGAACGATATAATTCGTATTGATGTAATGCAACTTTTTTTACTTATGTAACATGTAAGGGGTCGGTGTATAACGCTTCCGTACTTATCTCTCCCTAAACATATACACATATCACTTATCTCTCCCGAAACATATGGGGTATTTTTCGATTTAAGACCTTTCTTGTGGGGCCAATTTCAGACACGGGGTATATAGTGCACCCCGCAAGTTTGACACCCATTTTCACATTCTGAGTTCGTCACTCGCAATTTGAAATTAACAATCGTAACACGGTCTGACATTGAAATGTATACAGTGGTGTACGAGTCTACTCCCTGGGACAACTTGAAGCGATCGCGTAATGCGCAGGCGCATATGCAATTCATTCTTAGTTCTTCGGTTGTTATCACACGCGGAACAGCTCGACGTAGGCGAAAAATCCAAGGCCGGTTCGAATGTTGTTATTAACTAGGTTTTGATAGCCACCACTCATTCCACAATGGATTAATCGCTGAGCTATATTATATGCGTGATGCCCCGGTAGCCGTGAATATGGTTCATTCACGTGAATAACAAGATAGAAAAAAGTTAATCGCTATAATTTGGCTATGTCTGTTGGAAGAAAAAATTTGAGCAACTGGATTTCCGGCTGTCCAAATGTTGTTTGCTAGTCCCCCACCCCGGTTTTCGAGCCTACCTGTACTCGGTTTTCGTCTATTTTCTAGATACTGCACACAAATATACCATATACAAACATACAAAAATTACATTTATCCAGCACATTTACCATTAAGATAGCACCTGTGGCTTACCCTGTTTGAATTAATATGCACTAACCCAATCCATTTACCTTTACCGCACATACCTTAATTACTATATTGTATCATTTTTACCGAAACCTCCAATCCATTCACACTATAATATCAAATTTACCGAACTGGGTCCATTTACTGCATCCTCCGTCTGTCCGATATATGCGTTAAAGTTTTTAAATACCTTATAATTATATCTCTGCAGTCCTAAGTCCATTGACATGAAACTTCATATGCTTTATAAGTCATCACCATATATTCATTCTGTGTCCCACTCATGCGGCCCCCTTGCCCCTAGTCAAGGTAAAAAATGACTTGGAGTTTGCGTTTAAAGTTCTGTCAAAATTGCGTTATAGTTTTCACATACCTACTATCTCTTTAACCGAATCAGATTTGCTTGAAACTTTGTATGCGTAATCATTCCTGTGTCCCAACTCATTCGGCCCCTGTGCCCAAGTCAAGCCAAATGACTTAGAAGTTTGTGTTCATTATAAAATCTGCATTAACTTTTTACATATCTTATATCTCCACAAATGTTACTTCCAATTTACTTTCCAACTTCCAATCATCCATAGTTTCATTCCATAGCCTGCCAGTGTGTCCACATGCCCAAGTCAAATACTGAAATTTTTGTTAAAACAAAAAGTTTTTACATACCTTATACAGGCTCCAGATAAGGATTAGTAATTGAATATTGTCACTCCATCATCTGAAACAGATTGGTATTTCAAAATTTTAGAATGGTAACAATAAAATCACACCCCCTGGCCTTTGGGTTTACACATCAGCATACCGCACTATGAATATTTCTTCTAAATGGAAAACACATCTTGTGTTTTCAGTAAAAATAAGAAAATATGCTATATTATGGTTTTGTTTATTGTTTTCTGTAGCATGGAAAAAGATACACAAATTTCATTGCTTTTGATACTACCTTCAGATTTCAATTGTGTTTTTTGGCATTTTAATTTGGTTATTTACCAAATACGCACCTTATCTGGAGCTCCAGCCCTATATCTCCACGACTCTTACTCCGATTTTCTTCCAACAACAATAGTTCTTATTCATCATCCATATTTCATTCTAAAGGCTGCCCATTGGTCCACATGGCCAAGGTCAAATGACTTTGAAATTTGTGTTAAAGATTTACTACCTTATATTTCCACAACCCTTTCATTCAAACTTCAAATAAATACACTCTAACCATCAAATGCCTCGCGCTCGACATGTGGGCCGCGCCATCCTGGTTTACAGTGTAACATGGTAACGAAGTATTTTCACCCCAGTAACTGACATATTACTATTGATTTTCTGTTTTATTGGCTTATTTTCCAAAAAAAATGATGTGTTTTGCTAGGGACCGTAACAATGCTAAGTGTGTAACGTATGGAAATACTGTACAAAGCTTAACAAAATGTAACAAGGAGTTGCATGTAATAATAATCAAGCAAAAAACCATATCCATCGTTACACTGTAACGGTGAACGACTGTAACGAAAGGCCACACTAATTGGACATGTTTTCTAGGGACCGTAACAATGATCAATAGTGTGTAACGTATGCGGAAATACTGTAACAATTTGTAAAACAGAGTTGTATTTTAAAATACCTGCACATCTTCACGTTACAACTGTACACATGTTTTCAGGGGACCGTAAGCATTGATAAAGAGTGTAATTAGGGGAAATACTATAACAAAGCGTAACCAAGGTGTAACGTAGTTGTATTTACAAATATCCTGCACATCTTCATCGTTGCACTGAACGTGTAAACAACTGTAACGATAAGGCCGACACAAATTGGAACATGTTTCTGAGAGGAAACCATAACATGATAAAGTTGTAACGTATGGGGAAATACTGTAACAAAGCGTACCAAGGTAAACAAGTGTTTTTTACATAGTCCGTGCACATTTCAATCGTTGCACTGTAATGGTGTAACGACGTAACAGAAAGGCAAAAAAATTGGACAGGTTTTCCAGGGACCGTAACAATGCTGTAAGTGGTGGTAAACGTAAGGGGAAAATACTGTAACAAAGTGAACAAGGTTAACAGAGTTGTATTTTAATATATCCTGCAAGTTACTACAGCATTTCCCCATATTTTACATACACCATTTCCTGCATTTCAAGTTGTCATCTATAATGTATTTATATATTCTGATATATCATTGCTAACAATGGCATATATATTTTACTATATAATATCTTATGCCATTTTAAGTTATCCTTCAGTGACCGTCAAGGGCCGGATTCGGGGGGGGCGGAACCGGCCCAACCATCGCCCCCCCTAAATTCCCGAGTAAAGATTTTTTACATGTTACAAGGCATGTTTCCTACGTTCCGTTGTGAATTTATTTGTTTATAGGGTTTTTTTTTGCTCCAAAATGCTCCAGAGAAAACGCAGGAAATGCGATGTAAATTCATCCCGGACCCCTAGCAACGTTCGAGCAATATATCAAGTATGCAAAATAGTTATGCCCCCCCTAACCCGAAATTCCTGATCCGCAGCACTGTCCATGTGCAGCTGACATACCTGGTATCAAAAGTAATAGCTAATATAAATTTATAAATAAAAAACAACAGCAAGTTCGTTTTATGATTCCTTTAGTAGATGTTTACTTCAATGTGTTGTTTTTGTATATCTGTAATTCAGGGCGCTTATTTTTTCGCCTCTCTCTCTCCTACAGCCACAAAAGACTGCAAGAGCAAATGTTTTGACTGCTCCGAGCTTGATTGTATGTAAATTAACTGGCTTTATAGAATTGTGGAGCTGTGGGTCCTGTGTGTTAAGTATGACGATCATTTTACACCATACCACTTCTACGCATTTCAATTCAGACAAACCTGTTATCATCTTTTCATAAACACACTTCACATGCAGATCATGGGTTGCAGTCAAATCTACATTGTACCTTTTATGGGTTTCCCTATATTGCTTATGAGAAGTTTGAGGGGAAATAAGTGAAACAGTGGGTTTAAGAGGTCAGTGCACCACTCATAGGCACATACTGTTCTTTAGGGGAATTAAATAAGTGTATAAATAGGCGTCACTATTCCACCAGTTCCTAAAAATTATGAATGCCCACTATACAGATATAACCATTTAGTAATGTTATTACTGATAGTGACTCACGTGGGTATCATGCTATTTTCTGATGCAAATGAGGCCCCATATTTTTTTAATTATTTGTACCTAATTAAATGCGTCACCATAAAGAAAAATACTGACTATAAAGATTATCATTGCACATTAAAAAATAAGATACAGAGAATAAATAGTAATGCATTTAAAACATTTTAAGGAACACGGTTATCGCCCAATATCAGTGTGGAAATTTACGTACGATATAAAATGTATAATAATCAATAATGCCAATCAATACGTGGCGTAATGGTGAATGAATGTTGATTTCGCCAGAAAACATATCAGACGTCTCTGATATAAAGAACAGTTTATGCCTACTGAGTGGCCCGTCTCGTAGAGACCAGCATAGCTCTGTATAACAAATAGATGTACAGCATGTGCCCGTCTTGTATAGACCAGCATTGTTTTGTACAATTTGTACATGTACAGTATGTGCCCGTCTCGTATAGACCAGCATAGGTCTGTACAACAAATAGATGTACAGCATGTGTCCATCTTGTATAGACCAGCATAGCTCTGTACAAAATGTAAATGTACAGTATGTGCCCATCTTGTATAGACCAGCATAGCTCTGTACAAAATGTAAATGTACAGTATTCCCATCTGTATAGACCAGCATACTCTGTACAAAATGTAAATGTTACAGCCTGAGCCCAAACTATTATAGACCAGCATAGTTCTGTACAACATATACATGTACATGTACAGTATGTGCCCGTCTCATAAAGACCAGCATATTTCTGTACAACGTATACGTGTACAGCATGTGCCCATCTTGTATAGGCCAGCATAGCTCTGTACAACGTATACATACACATCATGTGCCCGTCTATTATAGAACAGTCATAGTTTTCAGTACAACATATACATACACATCATGTGCCCTTCTCGTATAGATTAGCATAGCCAATACAACAAATAATGTACGCATTGCCCGTCTAGTAAAGACCAGCATAGTTCAGTACAACATATACATACACAGCATGTGCCCGTCTCGTATAGATTAGCATAGCTCTATACAACAAATAGATGTACGGCATGTGCACGTCTTGTATAGACTAGCCATTAGCTCTGTACAACAATGTACACCACAGCATGTTCCCGTCTCGTACAGACCCAGCATAGCTTTGGTTACAAACGTATAGATGTACATCATGTGCCCATCTTGTATAGAACCATCATAGCTCGTTCTGTACATCACAGCATGTGCCATCCTCTATAAACCAGTATAGCACAACCACATAAGCTCTCTTACATACAACAAATAGATGTACAGCATGTGCCCGTCTGTATAAACAGCATAGCCTGTAACAATGATAGATGTACAGCATGTACCCATCCATGGATAGACAACAAAGCTCTGTACAACAGTTAAATGTAAAGCATATGCCCGTCTCGTATGGACCAGCATAGTTCTGTACAACATATAGATGTGCCCGTCTCGCATAGAGCAGCATAGCTCTGTATGATGTATACATGTACATCATGTGCCCATCTCGCATAGACCAGCATAGTTCTGTACAAGTTATAGATGTACAGCATGTGCCCGTCTCGTGAGACCAGCAAGCTTTGTATGATGTATACATGTACAGCATGTGCCCGTCTTGTACAGACCAGCATAGCTCTGTATGATGTACAAGCATGTGCCCATCTCGCATAGACCATCATAGTTATGTACAAGTTATAGATGTACAGCATGTGCCCGTCTTGTAACCACATAAGCTCTGTAAGATGTTATACATGTACACATGTGCCCGTCTTGTACAGACCACATAGCTCTGTAAAGTAATGTAAAAGCATGTGCCCGATGCTCGCTAGACCAGCAGAGTTATGTATCAAGTTATAAGATGTACACATGTGCCCGTCTTGTGTAGACCTAGCATAGCTTCGTAATGAATTATACATGTACAGCATGTGCCCCTCTCGTGTAGACCCAGCATAGCTCTGTATGATCATACCACTTACAGCAAGTCCCGTCTTGTACAGACCAGCATTAGTTCTGTACAACGTATGGATGTACATCATGTGCCAAACTTGTATAGACCATCATAGCTCTGTACAACGTATAAAATTAATGTACGTATGTGCCGTCTAGTATAGAACCATCATAGTTCGTACAACGTATACGGATGTACAGCATGTACCTATCTCGTACAGACCAGCGATAGCTCTGTACACACGTTATACAATACAGCAATGTGCCCTCTTGTTACTCTGTATAAGAGACCAGCAACAGCTCTGTAACAACGTATACATGTACATCAGTGCTCCCAGTCTTGTATACTCCTTGTATAGACCATCACAGCTCTGTACAACGTATACAATGTACACTCATGTCCTCGTCCTTATACTCTTGTATAGACCAGCACAGCTCTGTACAACGTATACATGTACAGTATTGCCTCTAGTATAGACCAGCATAACTCTGTAACAACGTATAGATGTACAGCATGTAAACCTAGTCTCAGTATAGACCACATAGCTCTATACAACGTAATACATGTACATCAAGTTCCCGGTCTCGTACAAACCAGTATATTTCTGTACAACGTTACCATTACTGTTTCCCCATATCCAGCATATTTTTCATTTGTTTATTGTGAGATTAAATTTTAGACACAGCTGGACATCTGGGAGATCTGTGGGAAAGGAAATCAGGAGCAAATATGGGAAAACATCCCATGTTTGGTCACCTGGTAAATCCAACCAATATGCAGAGGAAATAAAATAAAGAGGACAAACAAATTTAAATCTCCAACAAAACCTGGTGTGCTCTTGCCATTTTAAAATAGTAAGCCATTTATGTGAAAAGTGGCTAATACCATCGTATCATCACTTTAAAAATATAAATAACAGAAAATATCCTGTCAAAATTGATTTTTAATTATTGTGTTTGTTTAGAACTTTATAATATCTAATAGTTTGGTGTGATGTTTATGTGGAAACCGCTTATCTACCCATGTTGGGTCAGATTAACCGCAATACCGATATATCAACCAGTGTAGTCCCCAGATATTTACCAGGATGATCAGACCACCAGCAATATGTAGACCAGTTTATTCACTGATGATAATGATATCAGTTTATCTACCAGGAATGGATGGTGGGAACGACCAGCTATATATAGACCAGTGTAGTCCCTACACTAATGGAATCGAACCGTAGTATGGTCGACTATCGAAATAGCAAATCGAATGATATATAAGTAAATTTTCATGGGACATTTCAAAGCCCCCGGGTCAGTCACAAACTTAGAAATATCTCTGTAAAAGAATCAAGCACCAAAAGCGAGGGATACATGCTGTTGTGGCATTCTTGTTAAATGTGGTCGAGCTGTTCTGGTAGAATCTACAACCTGAATGTGTATCACCATCAAAGTATGCTTGAGCAGATTCCCCATAGCAGCAATCATACATATGACACTTAGCCAATGCTTGGGTGGGCATGATATGCTGACCGTGGCATCTAGTTTATAATCTGTGGTAGAAGAGGAATGTTGCAAGATAAAAATCTGTACCTAAGGCTTCTAAGCGGGATGGAACTCATACCCCAATATTTTGTAGGCAAACACTCAACCAATGGTCACTATTCAAGGCAGCTTGTACTGCAATGCAGTACAATATGATTGAATTAAGGTGCTAGTCATTTGCTACATCAAATTAAAAAAACAATGTATTTATTATCTTCCGCAGCTGCACAGTCTCCCTACGAACCGTCTACATCTTGTAACTTTGTCATAATATTCTATATTTATTGTTATCGAAGCTTTTAGTGTGGGGTATATTAATACTATAATGTATATTTATTGTATAAACTATATATGTTGCGGGTATATATAAATTGTATAGCCCCCATTCATTTCTTGTTTTAAGGCATTATCCTTCTGTCTTGTTCATTTCGCGACAATTTCTATATATTTAAAAAAAAATATATTTTTGGATACATATAATAATAATCTATTTACACTTCCTATATCTAAAGCTAACCTGTATTATTCTTTCAATGATATTTTGGATGGTGGCTACTGATCATAACGACTGCATACGTTGTGGGCCATATCATTTGTGGGGGGCCTATAAAAACATACAGAATGCTTTGTCAGCCAATTTTTTTTATAGAATGAGGGAAACTGACTTTCCAGAATTGTTCGTACACAATAATTGTATATAAGACATTAGAATTTGTGAGGTATGTAATATACCGTGCAGGGTAAATACTCTTCACTGTACAACAACTTTTGTTCTACAGAAATGTACGTCAAATGTGTTTGTACAGAATATTCTTAACAAATATAATTTAAATATTCCATATTGTTTGGGAACTTGTGCAATAATTGTTGTATCACAAGTCGTGGTACATGAATATATATATAAATAATAGAATTTATTCCTTTTGAAGGTACCCCTCAACACCAACTTGAAAATTAATTGTCCGACTGCTGATTTTTAGTAATTTCTTATTTAGATCTATAAACATATTTTGGCAGGCACAGTGGAATCTTCTGACTTTCTGACAGAGACGGTTATATTTTTTTTAAAACATGATGCACAACAGTTATTTGAGGAGGAAAACAAGAATAATAATTAAAATCAGCAGACAACCATAATTTTTTTTTTTTCCATTTCAGCGGGTTAAGAATTACACGTACGCATGCATAAATGCAAAATTACACAATTATGTCATAAACTTGTAAAAGTTTTTGGGGATATACTGTGCCAGATACATGTACATGCTTTGAACACTTTGTAACAACAGAGTTTATTCTACTGTAATGTACAAATTCAACCATTGTGTTCTCCGCATTCTTTCAGAAGAAGGAATTTAAATAGCCCATCTGTAAACCTTTGTATAATATATGTATTATTTATTGTATAAAACCTTTGAGGTTTTGGGGTATATATAATAATTGTATTCCCCTAAAAAAAATATCTTTGTATTAACCATATCATTCTGTCTACGTGTTCATCCATCCGACAATTTCATTGACAAATCAAATCTAGGATAACATGTTAAACTAATTATTTACACTCTATATTTACAGCTATAATTTTATCCCCATCGCTTTGTGGAAAATTGGATATAGGATGCATATGCGTCCGTCCCTCGGTTGTCACAAAAACTTAATGTTGGGGTTAATCTGTGATTAATCTTGATTCCTTGATGAATCCACAATATTTCACTGATCCTTTTGTACATCATCCGCTTCATTCTACAGAACCACCCATGGACATTTCAAGCCCAGGGTCAAGTCACAAACTAAGAAAATATCTCAGTATCGAAATCAAGGCCCAAAGCGAGGGATACATGCTGTTGTGGCTACTTGTTTATATGGTCGAGATGTTTCTGGTAAAGCAACACCTGAATGTGTATCACCATCAATGTATTCATTGACAATTTCCCACGAGCAGCATTTCATACATATACTCTTTTGCCATGGCTTGTGGGCATGATATGTTGGCCGTGCCATCTAGTTTATTATTCTGTGGTAGAAGAGGAATGTTGGCAGATAAGAAATCTGTACTCAAAGGCTTCTAAGGGAGGATTAAACCTGATGACCCCAAAATTTTGTAGGCACAACTCTCTATCAGGTCACTAGAAGAAGTCAGCTTGTACTGCGAGCAGTACAATTATGATTGAAGGGTTCAATCAGTTGCTACATCAAATTAAAAAACCAATTATTTTATTATCTTTCCGCATGCTGCACAGTTTCCACGACCCGCTAAGAATCTTGGTTTACTTCGGTTCATAAAATATCTATATTAATTATATCAAAGCATTTAGGTTTGTGGGTTATATATAATACTATATACCTATAATTAATTTATCATATTTAACATCAGTATTCCCGTTCACCCTGACTATTTCTATAGACAAATCTTGTTTTTGGATAAATTTGAAAATCATGCACACATTATAATTTTTAGAACCGAACATCTGTATTCTCCTTCTTGTCGCTACATGCAATGTTTCCACTATAAATGTTATATAAATATGTGGGATGATATTGTGCACGGTACTTTACATGTACTGCACGCTGTACACTAGTATTGGCTCTCGAAATTTAACAATGGCTAACATGTTTGTCATGAACCTACTTACAAAACAGTTGATTAAATAGTCCATTTATGGAACCATTTGTAATAAATGTATATTATTGTATAAAACTATTTATGTTGTCTGTATAATAAATTGTATACCCCAATTAATTTCTTGTGTTTAGGCATTATCCTTCTGTCTAGTTTCAATTCGCGACTATTTTCATATATTAGAAAAATATATTTTTGGATTACATATTATAAGTAATCTATGTACAGACTCCTATATCTAAAGCTACCTGTATTCTTCAATGTTATTTGGATGGTGGCTACTGATCATGACTTGCATATCGGTTTTTGTGGGGCCTATATCAGTTGTGGGGCCTATAAAACATACAGGAAGTGCTTGTCAGCCATTTTTTTTTATAAAAATTGAGGGAAACTGACTTTCCACAGATTTTGTTATTACACAAAATTGTATATAAGACATTAGAATATTTGTGAGGTATAGTATATATACCGTGCAAGGTATATACTTTCACTGTGAACAACAACGTTGTTCTAAGAAATGTACAGGTGGCAAATGTTTTGTACTGAATATTCTTAACACATTTAATTTAAATTTCCATATAGTTTGGGAACTGGCAATATATGTTGTTGTATCCAAGTCGTTAGGTACATGAAAATATATAATGTAAATTCCTTTTTTAGAAGGTACCCCTCAACCCACATGAAACAAAAATTGTCGACTGCTGATTTTTAGTATTTTCTTATTTCGATCTATTAACATATTTTGGCAGCACAGTGAATCGTCTGACTTTTCTGACAGTTGAAACGATTTTACTGTTGATGCGACATACATGTTTTTGAGAGGAAATAAGATAATAATTCCAATCAGCAGACAACAATTTTCATTTGCACGGGTTAAAGAATTATACGTAAGCATCATTATTGCAAAATAAAACAATTTATTGTACATAAACTTTTGTAAGACGTGGGTATATACTGTGCAAGATACAGTGTACACATGCTAGAACACTTTGTTACCACAGAGTTTATTCTCGGTAAATGTACAAATTCAAACCATTTGTTCTAAGCATTCTTTCAGAAGAGGTAATTTAAATAGCCAATCTGTAGGACCTTTGTATAATATATGTATATTTATTGTATAAAAAGCATATGAGTTTTGGGTATATATAATATTGGTCTTCCCCCAATATCATTTATTAACCATTATCATTCTGTCCTCGGTAGTTCATCCGACATTTCTATGACAAATCAAATCGAGCTAGATAAATGTTAAACTAAATTTATTTACAACCACTTATATTTGGCAGCTAAATTTTTATCCCCCGCGTAGTGACAAATTGGATATAGGATGCAAAATGTGTCCGCCGTCCGTCCCGTCCCTCCGTCCGTCACAAAAAACTTAATGTTGGGGTTAATCTGTAATAACTTCTTTCCCTTGATGAATCCTCCAATATTTCACTGATGCCTTTGTAACATCATCCTGCTTCATTCACAGAACACACCATGGGTACATTTCAAGCCCAGGGTCAAGGTCATGACTTAGAATATCTCGATATCGAATCAAGCACCAAAGCGAGGGATACATGCTGTTGTGGCTTCTTGTTAATATGTCGAATGTTCCTGGTAGAAGCTACACCTGAATGTGTATCACCAGCAATGTATTTCATTGAGCAGATTCCTCAATAGCAGCATTCATGACATATACACTTTTGCCAATGTCTTGGTGGGCATGATTGCTGCCATTGCATCTAGTTTAATACTCTTGTAGAGAGGAATGTTGGCAATAATAAAAATCTTACTCTAAGGCTTCTAACGGGATTGAACTCATGACCCCAATATTTTGTAGCAAACACACCTATCAGGTCACTTTACAAAGTCAGTCTTGTACTGCAAGGCAGACAATATGATTGAAGTTGCATGTCATAGCTACAAATCAAATAAAAAAACAATGTATTTATTATCTTCCGGCAGCTGCACAGTATCCTCGACCGACTAAATCTGTACTCGTCAGTAATATATCTATATTTATTTTAACGGAAGCCATTTAGGTGTGGGGTAAATATAATACTATATACCTATAATTAATTTATCATATTTAAGTCATCAGTATTTCCAATCATCCGACATTTCTATAACAAATCCCTGTTTTTGATAAATTTTTGAAAAGGCTAATGCACACATTATAATTTTTAGGAACCTAAACTCATATTCCTCCTTTTGTCGCTACATGCAATGTTCCACTATTATGTTATATAATTTGTGGGGTATATATTGTGCACGGGTACTTACATGTACTGCACGATGTGGCCACACTAGTATTGGCTCTCTGAAATTTTGTGTTAGGCATTTATCCTTCTGTCTAGTTCATTCGCGACTATTTCTATAATATTGAAAAATTTATATTTTTGGATACATTATAATAAAACTATGTACTCTTCCTATATCCTAAAGCAACCTGTATTTCTTCAATTTATTTGATGGTGGCTACTGATCATGACTTGCATATCGGTTGTAGGGCCCTATATCAGTTGTGGGCCTATAAAACTTACATGATGTGCTTTTTTCAGCCATTTTTTTATAGAAATTGAGGAAACAGACTTTCCAGATTTTGTTATTACACAATAATTGTATATAAGACATTAGAATTTGTGGAGTATAGTATATATACCGTGCAGGGTACATACTTCACTGTGTAAGCTAACAACGTTGTTCTAAAAATGTACATCAAAATGTGTTTGTACTGAATATTTCTTTAACAAATGTTATTTTAATTCCATATTGTTTGGGAACTTGTTGGCAATATATTGGTTGTATCCAAGTCGTGGGGTACATGATATATATATAATCTAAATTCCATTGAATATACCCCTCAACCCAGCTCAAACAAAAAATTGTCGACTGCCCTGATTTTTATGTATTTTTCTTAATGTAGATCTATTAACATATTTTGGCAGCACATGGGAAATCGTCCGACATTCTGACAGAGACAATATACTGTAATGCGACAACATGTTTTTGAGGAGAAATAAGAATAATAATTAAAATCAGCAGACAACAATTTTCATTTGCAGCGGTCAAGAATTACAACGTAAGCATCATATGCAAAATTAACATATTGTACAATAAGACTTGTAAGTTGTGGGTATATACTGTGCAAGATACATGCGTTGAACACTTTGTAACAACAGAGTTTATTCTTTGTAATGTACAAATTCAAACCATTTGTTCGTTCAGTATTCTTTCAGAAGAGGTAATTATAAAAAGTCCCATTTCTGAGGGACCTTGTGTAAATATATGTAAATTTATTGTATAAAACCATTTGAATTTGGGTGTATATAATATTCGTGTACCCCCAATTCATATCTTGTATTTAAGCCCTTATAATTCTTCTAGTTCATTCCCGACAATTTCTATGACAAATCAAATCTTGATAATGTTTAAACAAAATGTATGTACACTACTTATATTACAGCTTAATTGTTAATATGGTTGGATATGCTACAGTGCGGGGCCTATAAAACATACAGGAAGTACTCTCGTACCATTTTCTTTTATAGAAATGGAGTAAACACTTTTCCAATTTTTGTTTCTCTTGTTCTTTGTCATGGGTTGTAACAGTTCTGGTTTTTATTTTTGTGTATTAATATTTGTAGTGTCCAGAAGGTGGAATAGTGTTGTTTCAAATGTGGAATAATGATCTGCGGTAAATGGTGGAAAATTCTTATTTATACTTCATTACAGAGTTGTATATACCCAGAAGGGTATAAATAAAAACAGAACATGTATCAAACATCTCGACCCATTGAGCCATTCTCCAGTGTGGAGCAATACAATTTATTTAATATTATTTCCTAGGTTCTGTGTGAAAAATCATTTAGCCACCCTTTTAATTTCTATTTGTCTATTATCCCACAATTATCATTAGTGGGCTGTTCATTCCCATTTCTCTCTGACATTTAGGTCTTTCCATATCGTTTCCTCCTCTAATGGACATTGCGGACATACTAATTACCATCATATATTTTTAACTCTGGAAGTGTTATTATTTTTACAATTTTTTTTTCCGGCACTATATAGCTTCTTTTGTGCTGATGTGCCCTTTAAAACCCAATTCAGTCATTCCTCTCTAACGGGAAAACATTTACATCATAATTTAATTTTCAGACATTAATGAGCCAAGAGAGAAAACCTCCAAACATTGCCCTATTTATACGAACAACATGAAGAAGGCACTGGTTCACTATGGATTTATTTCCTCAAAAGGTAATTTTGATGACTAATAAAACGATATTAGCGAACAGGTACAAATCAAAATTATGGTACTTGAAGATCATTATTAAATTACAATGTAATGTAGTTTGTGTATATACTGCTCATATTTAAAGTCCGGAAAAATGGCAAAAAGAAAAGAAAAAATAATTTGCTGATGTGGGAGCTAGCTATCGTTACTACGATGCTAACCCAGCCTATCACAAAAAAATTTAAAAAGGTTGAAATATAATTTTTTATGCCCCACCATGATAGTGGAGGGGGCATTTAGTATTACCCTTGTCCGTCCCGTTCCTTCTGTCCGTCACAACCTTGTAAAACGTATTACTTTAAACTGAATAAGTAGACTTCGAAAACTTGTACATGTCAGGGCGTAGCTAGCCCGCTATGCCATGTGGGATCAGAATGTGCTAGGGGTCTGGGGGCATGCCCCCCCGAAAATTTTTGAAAACAATGGTGCATTCTGGGTCGATTCTTTTTTTTCACGTAATCATGTGGATTCAGCCACGTACTCGCTGATAGGCAGCTACCAGCCTGCATGTAAATACATGTACTTTCTTATGATTGGTCAGATGCGCAAAGTTGGTGAGGTGTCATTTTACGTACCTCGACAAAAAGCCACTTTTCAAGTGTCTCCATTCCTATATAAAACATGATTTTTTTAACTTTTATTCAGTTGTACAATTAAAATAGCTAGTGTCTAAAGTAGCACAATGTTCATTAGCAAGCAGCAGAAAATAGTTGAGTGAAATTATCAGAGCACCACTTCCTTCCAAGTACGAGTTCGTCCATAAAACTCCATTACCACAAAGTTTATTTCGCTTTTAATTCGGACCCCCGTCCATGGATTAACTCCCCCTTTTTCACTTAGAATTTGGCAATTTTCCTTATAACTTGTAAAACTTTTAAACAGTCCATTGGTAGAGACCCGAAACTTGTATGTAACTTCCTATGATGAGTAGATGCCTATTTATTTTGATTTTTATTCGACCCAAATCATGGATTATCTCCCCCTTTACCTAATAAAGCGTTTTATAACTATCAATCAGTAAGTGGGGCATCCGTGTTCTACAAACCACATTTCTAGTTTTTTGGGGGGGGGGGGGGGGGTCCTCGCGCCTGGTTTTTAGCGGAGTTCACTATAGTCCGCACTTTTTTTCCGTGTCGTCTGCGTTGTTGTCCTGGTTTGTTGTAAGCAAATGCATTAAAGTTATTGCTTTTTCCACTATATCTCTTTAAACCCCTATCCGATTTTGATAATATATCATATAAATATGTGTCTGGGAAATGATGCTTTGTTACACATACCGCCACTATCCCAAATTCTCAAGGTCAAGGTCATTTGTTTACTTGTAATGTTCACCAGATTTATAACACAAATGGCGTTTAAAGTTATTGTTTTTTCTCTATCTTTTCAACCCCTTTGCTGATTTTGATAATCTTTCACATCAATGGGGGTGTCTAGGATGATGCTTTTGCTACACATACCCCCACGCCAAATTATCAAGGTCAAGGTAAATTATTATACTTGTAATGGGTCCACCGATTTGTAACACAAATGCGTTAAAATTATTGTTTTTTCTCTCTATTTTTGTCGCGCATTGCTTTAGCAGAGGCGCGACAATAGTCGGTCCTTTTTCCCGTCGTCGTCGTCGGTTTTTTTTAAGGCAAATGCGTTAAAAGTTATTTGTTTTTTCACAATCGCGGTCAAATGCCTCTGCAGGTGCGATAACCAAGCTTTCCGTGGCAGAATTCTTGTTTAAACCCCTTGCCCAGAGTTTGTTAATCTTTCATCTTCACATAAATGTGTGTCTACGGAAGGTCTTGTTCTGCATACCCCACAATGTCCAGGACACCCATGGTGAACTTTTTAACACAAATGCCATAATGAAAATTAAGCGGCAATAGCAAGGTATACCTAACCATGGCGTATTTCTTGTTTTATTATACCAATCATTTGCAATGTTCTAGAAAAACAATGGGCAGACTGTTTTACAGGGCAAAGGGGCGCGGATCAGGATTTCGGGTGGGGGGGGGGGCGCAACTATTTTACAAAATATCTTGACTATAACCGAGCAGACTCAGATAGCGCAAGGGCATCCCCCCCCCCCCCCGAAACAATTTTGAAATCTACATCGCATTTCCTGCGTTTCTGATGCATTTGGAGCAAACATATTACACTGTCCACAGTATGTACGTAGAAACGTGCCTTGTAACTTGTAAAACTATCTTTAACTCGGCAAATTTTATGGGGGGGCGCGCACCGGTCGACCCCCCCTATCCCCCCCGCTCATCCGCCCATGTAGGGTACCACATGTACAACTTCCATATTTTGAATGGAACTTTCTCAATTGGGTTCATTTCCATGATTGATATGAAGATACATGTGAATATCGCGAAAATCCTGATAGATGGTATACGAGATAAAGCACATGATGGGCAGGGCGAGAACTGATATCTAGCAAAGAAAATCATTTGCAATTTGAGTACCGAATTAAAAACAAATATTTCCAAAATATATGCCCTTAAGGTGCTATGAAAAATAACTCGAAAATGGGCCCCAACTGGTACCTAGACCCCTATTGCGACCACTGGAACCTTGGCTACATAGAGTACGTGACCATTAAGGAAATCCCATTATTTGCAAAAGCAGCAAATTCTGGTAGCCAATGACAATTTGGAAATGTTTGTAGCAACACTTGTCATAGGGTGCCGGGTACATAGTTGTGATAGTCGACTGTACAACATTCACATAGTGGTTCCCGAGGGCTGTACTCCTCCCGTGTCACCGACATATACAACATGTCGCATAGGGTACCGGCGTGCGTAACTCCTCCGTGTTCCCCGACATAATTATACAACATTCACATAGAGACCGGCCGTCGTCTCAACTTCCGTGTCCCCCGCCCTGTACAACATGTCACATAGTGGTACCGGCGCGCCGTACTACTTCCGTGTGCCGACATATACAACGTGACACGTTGTCTCTGACATATACAATACAACATGTCCACATAATGTAACCACCACAGAGTCCGCCCCCCCCCCACCCCCTTTTCCCCCGTCATTTACATCTACTTGTCCCCGTCATTACAACATATCACAGTGTACCAACGTACCGTACAATGCCTCCCCGTTCCTGACCTGTACATTATTGACAATAGGAATCTACCGGCAAACTTTATTCATTTTTTACAGACCCTTTATTAAAATCAACATAAGTATTGGATTTAACAATGTTGTGTTTATCGTTTTGTCAGTCCTTGTATTGCAGCGGCTAGCATACTGGTATTTCGTACTAGTGACCTGGGTTCGAGTCCCAGTGGGGCCCATTGCTCTTTAAATAAGCATAGTTAATTTCAATTCTACTGCTAAACATATTTAAGGTGGCTTTAGCTAGCTCATGATCTTTACCTATGTACCTTTTTTATGCTCGTATCGTTTCAACAAATTTAATTTGCTTCCAAATAAACTTGGAGACTGTCTCAGATTGATGTCCATATACCAATAGGTGTTTTTTTCACTACATGCACAGTACTTGACATTTTAAATCCAGCACTGAAGCCCGTCGATGTTTGTATAATACAATAAGTCTGTATAATAGAACACATAATGAATGGGACGTGTGATCTCAGGATCCCCATTGCGACATAATTAATGGAAATTGTGAACGTCATGAGCCCTGTCTATATTGTCCCTAGTATAATCATCTAATACCAGGAACACATAATTGAGTGGGCCACTTCTCCCGTAGCAACCTGCAAAATATTTTTTATGCGTGGTTGACAAAAAATAACACGAACATGACAAACATTGTGACACATTGTGACCCCTTACGGGAAATGTGACGGCATGAACCCTAGTCTATGCTGTCCTCGTAGATATAGCTGAATAAGAAACTAAATGAGTGGTACCTTTTCCCGACGCGCATGTAACATATTATGTTTTATCCGGTATGGAAAAAAATATCACAAACATGGGCAACTGTTGACCTCAGACCCCATGCGACACCTTCAGGGAATGAGACGGCCATGAACGCTCGTCTTCTGTTGTCTAGTATATATCATTAACTGTCTGAGTAACAAGACACAGATTGAGTGGGGCACGTCTCCTGAAGCACTTGCGACGGCATAAATCAACCGTCTATGTAAACACAATTACTTTACAAAGTGATGCGGGAGAAGTGCCGCTTAAACAGTGTGTTTCCCTATTATTTCAGACATATAAAAATGACAATATATAACGGTTTCATGCCGTCACATCCCCTTAAAGGCCGTAATGGGGTCCCTGGGGCCACCAGTTGCCCATTTGTCGATTATTTGTGTCTACCCGGTAAAACATACCTTTTTACAAGTGCGTCGGGAGAAGTGCCCCACTCATATCGAGTGGTTCATACATTAATAAGATTATATACTAAAAACATAGACGAGGTTCATAGCCGTCACATTCCCCCTTAAGGGGTCGCAATAGGGTACTCTCAGCATCACCTTTGCCCATTTTTCGAGTTATTTTTTTCATACACATGAAACATTTGTTTTACAAGTACTTCGGAAAGTGGCCCACACTCAATCAGAAGTTCATATTAATCATAATATTATATTAAGAAAACATAGACGGGGTTTCACATTTCCCTTAATGGTCCGCAATGGGGTCCTGATGTCACCAGTTGCCCATGTTCTGTTTATTTTCATACCCGCATGAAACTTTTTTTACAAGTACTTCAGGAGAAGGTGCCCCACTCAATCGTGTGTTCCTATTATCCTTAATATACTCAACAACATAGACGGGCGTTTCATCCGTCACATTCCCATTAAGTGGTCGCAATAGGGGTCCTGGGATCCACCGATGCATGATTTCTATTATTTGTGACTTACCCTAACAAACATATTTTTTTTTCCCATTTCTTACATTCCAGACCAACCAATTTACCATAAAATCAAATTCAGACCAGTCCATTCGAACAGTGGGTGATTTTGTTTTTTTAAATATGGAAATATAGTTGCAAATTGGGCAGATCCTGATGAGATGGCTCATTTGGATCTACACTGTTTGCAAACATAGGCCTCTACAGGGGCCTCTAGGGTTGAAAGGGTTAAAGACATGTACATGGAACTAGTTGGTTTATCGTAGGTCTGCACCAATGTACATAGCTTGTGGACGACGATGCAGCTACTGCGCATCCGCAGATGTAGTTGTACCTTAGGGTCACGGGTTCGAGACCACCCTCTCACTTTATTTTCTCTTTTTTATTTTAAAGTGTCTTGTGTAAAATCATTTCACTATGTATATAAAATGTAAATTCTGATTGAAAAGTGCAATAAGAATAAATAACACATTTTTACTTCAAATGTAATAGTATTCCTGTAGAATATAAAATTGGCGTATATAGCAGATACAATTTCACAACCTAACAGAAAAAAAGCTTGTGGTCGGTATTATTATATTATATATTATATTATTGTGCCTTTGTTACAACTAATATTGCAATAAATTACCAGTATGGCAATCACAATCAGTATTGAAATAAAAACAACCGGTATTGAAATAATTGACCAATATTGATATAAAATTACCTGGTATTGAAATAATTTTGTTAACCAATATTGAAATGCAAAAGTCGTCCGTCTGTCTGTCCGTCGTGGGTGGTGGTCGGGCGAACGAGACGGCGTAGATTAACTGTTGGGGTTCCTCCTTATAGGAATCACTATTTGCCTGGTTTGGCCCTCTGGTACGTTTTTATCTTTGGATATTTTGTTACCTGGGAGTTGTTTGTTTGTTTATTGGTGTTTAACGGCCTATCAACAGCTAAGGTCATGTAATGCCGGGCAAACGGGTTCGATCCTGTTTTAACCTGCTGCATTGGGGGAAAAATTCTAAAATCAGAACGGAATATTTACATCGAGAAACAATATATTCAGCCCTGAAATTAGAAGAACCTGACCTGGTGGCAGGTCCATACCACACCAAAGTCACTTGGCCCCTTCCCCTAAGATAGGATTACGAATAATCGTAATACTCACATAAGGGGTATAACCAGATTCAACTGTCACATACAAAATGCCAAAGACGTATGTGATGGCCAAACCAGGTCTCCAGTCGGAATTCCGGTAAGGATGAACCCCGATCGTTAAATTACACATCGCTTGCACCCACCTTCCACCCACCACCTGGGAGTTGAATTGGGTTATTGCCCATTATAAAAGTAGTAAGATTATTACTGATCCTACTGCTTTTGGGAGGGGCCGAGTGATTCTGGTGTGGCGAGGACCTGGCACCAGATCAGGATTATTCTGATTTCAGGGCTGAATATATAGTTTTGTTATTGTAAATATTCAGTTCTGATTTTGGGATTTTCCCCCCATTTGTACATGTACTTGAAAATGTACATGTACTTGTACAGGTAATATATGGGATTTAGTACTAAACCCATTGACCAGGCCTTAAATGACCATAGCTGTTGATAGGCCATTAAACCCCAACAAACAAACAAAAAACTGTCTGTCCGTCATCCGTCTGTGACGTCCATCACATAACCAGTATTGAAATTAGACCATTCTTGACCAGTATTGAAATTAAACATAACCGGTATTGGAATTATTATTTCAATACCGGTTATTTTTTATTTCAATATTGGTTAATTATTTCAATACCGGTTGTTTTTATTTCAATACTGGTTGTGATTGCAATACTGGTAATGTATTGCAATATTAGCTGTAACAGCCTTCAAGACGCCACATTTTTCTTTATCTTTTGACTTACATTGTATCAAAATAGTATTTGTGTTTCAATTAAACTGAAATTAACAAATACAGAAACTGATTTGTGTTTTCTTATGTTTTCCACTGCAAGTACATTTCTTCTCACTTTGTCCTGTCACAAAGTCCTGTGTATGGTCAAACACTCAGGTCTAGTAAAGTTCCTAAATATCTATAGTGTGTATATGAAAATATTTATGCACCTATCAATGTCTTCCCCTCCCTTGACGTCATTAATTTCCACGACGTTGTCAATAAACGACACGCTCTTGATTGGCAACAACGATATAAAACAATATGAACTTTAATTTTAACACCATATATGAAACTATTGGAAAATGCAATATTATTAGTAATACATCCAGGGGCTGTTGCGTTTATTGTAACAAGCAAAACATTTGGTCTGTTTAACGTACGTGGAGTCCGATTTTACAATAAACACAACATCCCTAGCTGATGTTTTATTATCCCCTCAGGAAGCGAACTATGATGTATAGGGATGCAAAAGTCGTCCGTCTGTCTGTCCGTCATCCGTCTGTGATGTCCATCACATAACTTAAAGGAATACTATTACATTTGACGTAAAAAATGTGTTGAATATTTTGCTTTATCTAAAGACATATTTATAAATTGAAGTGTAAATGAAATACATTTTAGGCCGTATATTTTAACAAATTTTTACTTCAATTGTAATAGTATATCCTTTAACGCTGGGCTTAATTCCTTATTAAACTTCAATGTACCTTGATGGAATCAAGGACCTATATCTAAGTCCTTGATGGAATGATTGAATTTGGAAATTTTAATGCTGGGTTAAGTCATTATAGCATCCATTTTGCCTGGATGGAATGCTTTAGTATTTCATACATGTATACTTGGTGACATTATCCCACATCATTCTAAGCAACAAACCAGTTGAATCCCAAGGTCACGGTCACAATTTTAGTAAGTGATGGGCATTGAAAACTTTATGGTGTAATTCAATGGCATGCTTTGGCCGGCAATGTCGCCGTTCTGAAACAAAATGACGAAGCAATTTGTGATTCGGTGTACTATTTATGATGTATTTGTTTTTGTTTATAGAAAATAAAAGTTGCGGGGTATATGTAAGCGTACGGGGTATATACATGTATACATAACATTATCATTAATAATGGGGTATATATTTGGTATATATGGAAATTCAATATTGTAGGGCATTATATATACATATATATATACGAAATTATATACAAAATTATGGGGTACAAGTTGAACCCCACAACTAGGCGTGAAATCAAGACCCCGCAAATGGCAGGGTTTCTGTATATATATATATATATATATATATATATCACACTTATCTCTCCCGAAACAATATATATATATTATATATATCACTTATCTCTCCCGAAACACATATATATATATCATTTATCTCTCCAAAATACAAAATAACACCATATTTCAACTTTATAGAAAATCCTCGTTTACTGTTGAACCTATTAGAAAATAATCTACACACAATACTGTAGTTTTCGTTTTATGGTGTATCAGCAGAGCTCCAGAAAAGGTGCGTATTTGCTTAAATACCCAATTAAAGTTGCCAAAAAAACACAATTGAAATCAGTAGTAGTGAGTATCAAAAAGCAATTTGTGGTATCTTTATCATGCTACAGAAAACAATAAACAGACCACAAATATAGCATATTTTCTTATTTTTCCATGAAAACACATCTTGGTATTTCATTAGAATTGTCTCCAAGCAAGCTTCGAAGGAAACTATTCAATAATTGCGATGTGTTGATTTGTAAACAGTAGTGTGATTTTATTTTACCCAATTAAAAGTTTGAAATACCCAATTACTTCAGAAATGATGGAGTGACAATACTCAATTACTAATTATTATCTGGAGCCCTGGTGTATGTGGCTGTGACATGGGGCGTACAGTATTTGCGACCAGTGTATCTCCTGATAAAACGTCACAATCCTGAAGCCTGATAACGATCTATAATTCTTCTTAGAAACATGGCGGGTGTACAGTACAGTACAATACAGTACAGATCCTGATCAGACTGTGCGAATGCACAGGCCGATCTGGATCTATGCTGGTCGCAAAACTCATAAGCACAATTTCTCCAGTCACAGCCACATATACGTATGCAGCCTCCGGTATTTTTCTGTTTTATATAAAAAGTTATTTAATGCTAATAACTACATCCGATAATGGAAAACAAACGATCATTGCGTAGATAAATGAGATAACTATATTATATACACAAACACTCTATCTTCCTACAATACAACCTGTAGCCTATTTCACCAACATTGAGGGAGTAATCATTTATTTTTCATGAAATGCATTATTTCATATAGAACTAACGACTGCATATATTTGATGATTAAAAGCATGCAGAATTATTATACCGAATTTATTACATTATCACAGCCAAAATGGCTGTGATAATGTAATAAATTCAGTAAATAAAAATAATAAATTTATCCTTAAATTGAAAATTTCTCCCTCAAAGTATACTTTGCTAGAAAAGTATACTTTGCAATGTTGGTGAAATAGGCTACTGGTGTACACCGAATCAAGATTAAAAGTTACATCTCCATCTGTGCTGAATTACACTAATGGCGCTAATATTGCCAGGATGTGTTAAGTACAGTAGAGCACCAGTATCTCGAATATCAGTACCTCGATGATATCCCCTATCTCATTGATTCATTAAATTCCTGAATTATATCCTTATTTGTTTAATATAAATTTCCTCGGCTATCTCGACCATGCCCTATCTTGTATATGTTCTCTAACTCGACTATTCATTCCGTCCACTCCATACAAAAATACGTTAAAATCTCGTCCAAATGACACTAATTTTCCAAACATATTATCAAAGAAAAACAATATAAATGCACACCTGTTTTTCATAGCTGTTGTTGTTTGCTTAATTGAGCGTTATTTACTTGAGTGTTTGACACGAATCATTAAGCATATCACGCTTGACATTTAAGCAATTCATTGAGAGTTAATTTATAAAATCAACACATGTTTTGTTTCAGAAAATTCGGAAATATAAACCAGACCGACGACCATCGGCCTTCATTTTTACTGAGCTATATATCCCGGATATGGAAGGTGTTCGAGCCAATTCCAACCATTACATATAAGCCGAATCGATTCGAATTGTTTCATTATTCCTTTATTGTTTACTGGTGGTGTAATGGGTAACATGATTTCATATTATTCGCGAAAATAGTTGACCATGTCACTTCATCGCTATCTCGAAACTAGTCCTATCTCGACTATATGGACGATCTCCCTTCGACTTCCAGATTATGGTTGTCGACTGTTTATTTCAAAATACTTTACTACTCTGCTTGAGTTCAAACAATTTGATTGGCTTACAGCTCAGGCTCGGACAATCAAAACGCCTGCTTCCTAGTTGGCATTGTCAATATATATTCAGAAGCGTTGGTACGTTGGCAAGATTAACGCAGGCGGTTGTGTAGCAGGGTTCATTCCATAACGGTGGATCTTGCTTGAATATTGGGTTGGAAATCAATCAGATTGACTGGCTGAGCCTGAGCTACAGCTCCAGCTCAGGTTCACGCAATCAAATTATTTGACCGCGAGGTGACATTGCAATAGATGTTCAGAAGCGCTCGTAATTTCGGTAAGATTAACGCAGGCGGTTGTGTATTTTGTAACGGTACATAGAGAATACCAGGCTAGTGTCTTTTGATATCAAGTTTATCAGGCAAGGCTAGGAAACGCGTAGGTATTCCGAGGAATTCCTACCGTTTCCGAGCCGAGCCTGATAAACTTGATATCAAAACACACTAGCCTGGTATTCTGTTTATCAGGTAACTTTTTATGCTCGAAAATGACCACATATGACGTCGTTATCTGTGGACAGAATGTTTGTATCAGGTCAATGCCTGATACAACAATATGTTATCAGTCAGTACGTATTCGGTCAATACAGGGCAGGTTACCTGATGCATTGTGATTGATAGGTGATGGATTGGCACCACATCACTCAACCCTTACAATGCTGAATTAAATTGTGTCGTCTGCTGTTTATCTTTCAGTTTCCATTTTTCGCATTAAACACGTGGTTTGACAGCACTTTAGAATGATTTCCATTGGAAATCATTCTAAAGTGCTGTCAAACCATGTTTTTGTTGAGAAAGAAGACCATATATAAAACAAAAGCCGACGACATTTTTCGTTTCCCGCATTCTAAGGGTTGATATGAATTTAAAATGGATCTCATGTTAACATAAAGGGAAATTGAGCATGATATTTAACACAGAGGTCCGCAAATCAGCTAATAAGGTCGGAACACAATATGTTTTTTAGTACACTATTTCGATATATATCTAGAAACATGTATCTCCAAATAACCGTTCAATTTTCATTAATAGATACAGTTATGTGCATTAAATTTCTTTCTTTATATGCTATATGGCCGCGGCCCACATGTCGCGCCCGCCGAGGCGTTTGATAGTACTAAATAACTTTTAATGCAAAAACGCTTTTCTCCGTACAAATACTATTCATGTGAAGTTTGAAGCAGTTGCAGAGATATAGTGTACGTAAAACAAATTTTCATAAAAACTTGAAGGTAAGTTTCAAAGTTATTTGACCTTGACATTGGGCACAGGGTCCGCACGGATTGAGTATAGAATGAAAATATGGATGATGAAGTTTCGAGTGAATTGGCGAAGTTATTTCAGAGATATAGTGTTCTTAAAAACTTTAACTTACATTGTAAATAAAAAAAACACTTTAAGGTAAATTTCAAAGTAATTTGACCTTGATATTGGGCATAGGGACCGCACGGGTTGGGCGTAGAAAGCCCACTGAGGCTTTGATAGTATACAGAAAAGCTTTAACGAAAAACTTTAACATCGAACGCACATACGTACAGACGTACGTATTCCAATGTGCCAACTATATTGCGCTATCCGCTGCCATTGAATGGCCATCATTGATAACAGTGGATATTGATTCGTTTTTTTACATAGGATGTTTACATCCTGTGTTATAGGTTCGTTCGTGTAAACCAGATCGAAGGACTACTTTTTGCAAAGACTCAAATTAATATTTTCAACGATCTGTTTTTCAATTTCACATTGACACCAATGTGTTGAAACTAATATGTGCTATATACTTATTTGAAGAATTAAACAGCCGAGAATCTCATTGCGTAAATCACATATATTTTATAACACTATGTGGAACTAGTTTTTTGCCCATTAACGAAATCCCGAGAGGTACTTCGTCTCTGCAAAGAGCAGACCGTGGTCGAGGTAACACCGTCGGACTGCCACGCTGGCGACCCGGGTTCGATTTAGTATTTCTGATAACGGAATGCAATATCGTTTCACGCTACATTGTACTTATTGTAAGCTGTAGAATGAGTAAGATAATGAATAATCGGGCGATTAAAAGAGTTTTATCCCGTCAACACAGCGCATATGTGCCGTGAAACACGGTACAGTGAAACTTTTTTGGTATCCTGTCAATACGACCTAATCACTGCGTAAGAATCATATTTTTGCATTGTACAGCCATTTGTAGGTGTTGACGGGATAAATAGAATAGTAGGTTAGTGGGAATGGGAAACACATATATGGCGCAGCACGGAAACGGGATGTGCTCGGCAGAACATCGCCCATCCCGTTTCCTGAGCCTTGCCAGATATTGTTTTCCCATTCACGGCACTAACCCACTATTCTCTATGATGAAGCTGTTGTAAAGAAATTCGTTAATGCATTTCTACAGTGACGCGCGCTAGTCTGACGGGATTGGAACAGGAATAAGTATAGTGAAACTTCTCTAAACCGGACACCCTGGGAAGTCCCCAGGGTGTCCGGTTTAGAGAGGTTCCACTGTACATCAGGCATATGACCATTCTGAAATGTATTGGCGTGCTTTGTAATCGTGAACATACATTAACATGTGAGATAAATTATCTGGAAATCCTTAAAAAGTAAGATTATGTTTCCTTGGTGTCTGGTTTAGAGGCGTTATACTGTACATGTGGGTGGACTACCTTGTAGAAAAGAACGGGACTTTTAATTTTCAAAATGGGATAGACTAATCCCGCAACTATGTACATGCACTTATTCATTTCCGTTGTTTAGCCTGTTTGACCCAATCCGTGAGTTTCTACCTTTAAAGCGGCCTCGATTTGTATTAATGTTATATGTGGCTGTGACTGTAGAAGAAATGAGGCCTATGAAATTTATTACCAGTCATACATATAGTATGAACAATGGGGTTTCTGGGCCAGTTCACCACCTAGGGCCCGCCCCATCCCCCCTGGCGGGGCCCATCCCATTTCTGACGATGGAGAGCCCACCCCGACCACCCCAGTAGCCTATTTCATCAACATAGCAAAGTA
The DNA here is from genome assembly GCA_029237695.1 of Conchocele bisecta. Classification (NCBI taxonomy): domain Eukaryota; kingdom Metazoa; phylum Mollusca; class Bivalvia; order Lucinida; family Thyasiridae; genus Conchocele; species Conchocele bisecta. Next base: position 36,353,050 of record CM055271.1, read on the forward strand.
TACTTTACTAGCAAAGTATACTTTGAGGGAGTAATCATTTATTTTTCCTGAAATGAATTATTTCATATAGAACTAACAACTGCATATATTTCATGATTAAAAGTATGCAGAATTATTATACTGACTTTATTACATTATCACAGCCAAATTGGCTGTGATAATGTAATAAATTCAGTATAATAAAAATTAATAAATTTATCATAAAATTGAAAATTTCCACCTCAAAGTATACTTTGCTACTAAAGTATACTTTGCAATGTTGGTGAAATAGGCTACAGACATACCGGGGTTCCCATTTCGCACATACAGCATGGACTTTCCTTTTAGACATACTCATTATGACGGGTATACCAAATCAAGTGACACAATGAGGTTAGGTAAACCAAATGTCAATAATTCCAGCACAAAAATATTTACACAATTCCCTAACATTTGATTGGCCCGTAGCAAGTCTATGTCCAAAATTTATATCCCAGTAAACTCCAATGCCGAACTACTTTCCGTAACGGTCAGGCGCAGTTAAAATAATTCTTAAGAAAACGGAAAATAAACACATTTTCTTGATGAATTTATTTCAAATGCTGGAATTATAAGAAATAAATGGCCTTTTTGTTGAATTTTTCGGGGATATAAACTTGGAAAAGTCGCGGGAATACTGGACGAGGCCTTCCCGCCTTCGTCCAGTATTCCCGCGACTTTTCTAAGTTTTTACCCCGATAAATTCCACAAAAAGGCCATTCATTCCTATAATGGCTTACTTTGTGCTCATCAGAGATCTGCGCTCGGAGGTGTATGGGAGAGTATTGTAAAGTTCACATTGCCCGACTTAGGAAAGGTGGCGGCACAAAGCCCTGCACAATATGTGGAATGGGTGTTACGAACCGCTTTTCTTTGTGCCAGGGTTGCGAATATGAGAAAGAGAAGGTGAAGACTGGCAGCGAAAACAACGGGTCATCCAGAAGGAATTTCAGCGTCTGGCTGCAATGTATCCCTATCGAATTACCTATTAGAGATATCTTACTATAAGGTATACCAGTTCATGTGAGAAAGAGAATGTGAAGCACTGGCAGCGAAACCAATGGGCACGAGAATGAGTTTCGGCGTCTGGCTGCAATATATCCCATTGAATTATTCCTATTAGATATATCTTTACAATAGGGTATACCCATTCAGATTGACTACAAAGGATGAATACATCGACCAGCTACTCGCTGAAATGCAGGCACACGAGCCTCTACATGACGTTGTTAACTCATTCGCCCCTAGTGCCGAGATAAGTCGTCGGCCTTATGTACTGTTATATCCCGCACACCGAGTTATATCGGCGCAGTAAATTTTAATCCTGTCCCGCGCGACGAGAATTGGCGGCTCGCTAAAGCTAGTATTCTATCCCACACGACGAGTTATGTCGGCGCGTGTCATTGGTCAACTCCAACATAGTTTGCTTGAGACCCGTATATTTAACCAATCAGATTTCTTCTTACATATAACTACGATACATTGATTTCTCACATGTGAAAGTTTGAATAGTTTTGATAGAGAGGAAAATATTGAATTTTGCAATTGAAGTTTGGTGAAAAGTGTTCTAAAATGGCTAATCGGAGACTGGATCTAGCGCAAGCAGTTTCCATGATCACTGATGATGCGGTTGAAGGCTCATTGAGTGATGTTAGCATCACCAATGGTAGTGACAACGATTACAGTGATTCGGAAAGTGAAAATGAAAGCATGGCTATGGGTAGTGACGACGACGACGACCAGTCTGTTGACAATCGTGGAAATCGTGGAACAGACATTCCCAATGCACCGTCCTCTGGCCCAGATCCAGTGCTAACAATTGATATTGCCCCTGATGTCACAGCGTGGGACTTCTGTTTTTCCCTGCATTTCTCATTGAAATGTTGTGTGGCCAGACAAATCTCTATGCCCGAAAGAGACAGACCGACAAGCCCGATCCGAACTGGCGACCAGTGGTGGAAGAAGAAATGAAAGCTTGGCTCGGTATTCGGGTGTTTATGAGCATTCTCAAGGTTAGTTGTGTTCCATTACATTTGGTGATCATTTCTTTCAGGGGACCTACACATTGGAGGAAAATATTGTTCGCTAACTCCAGAATAAACTTTTAAGTGTACGAATAATTACATGTACACGTAGTGACACAATGAATGTGTTCAGAAGAAAAATTATATTTGAAAAAAGAAACTTCTTTTTTACAAATAACATAGTCCCAGATCCACGTGACCAATCTCCTTATCTGCTCTCTGCCAACGGGCTACTGTAACATTGTTATTCATGAACACACAATTTGTTATGTATGCTATTACACTATGTAATAATCTCTCGCTATTTAAAATGTGGTATTCACTGGTGAGAAGTGCCCTAATTTTATTTATTTACATTTCAGCTTCCACAGTCAGCCATGTACTGGTCAACAGACGCGCTATTTGAAAACCTAAGCATCCGACACTTCATCAAACGAGACCGATTTGACAAAATCTCCCAGTACCCTCACGCCAATGATAGGACAAAAAATCCCGCAAGAGGTCAGCCAGGTCACGAAAAACTCCATCACATCCGGCCTGTGCTTGATGAAGTTCTCGACCGCTGCCTGCGAAACTACAACCCGCATCAGAATACCAGCGTCGATGACGCAATGTTGAAGTTTCGTGGTAGATTGTCATTTCGCCAGTACTTCCCAGCAAAACCCACAAAATATGGAATAAAGGTGTGGATGAGAGGCAATCCTGTTTTGAAGGACATGACACAAAATATATGGGGAAAGCAGCACATAGTGAATGTGGATAACTACTTCACCAGCCCTGATTTGCTAACGACACTGCTCGACAATGGAATGTACGCACGTGGCACTGTTCGAATCAACAGAAAGGGATTCCCGGCCCCTCTGTTGAAACCAAAAGATGTGAAGGAACAAGGGCAATTCATCTCAGCACAAAAGGGGGAGCTGAACTCCGAAAATCCTGCAATGCTTGACAGTGTCGTGTCGAGAAAATCTAGAAATGGGGAGGTGCGCGAATTTAGAGCCCCATCAATAATTACAGAGTACAATAACAATATGAATGGCGTCGACCATGCCGACCAGCTCAGCACAGAGTACTGTACGCACCGAACCTCGAGAAAATGGTGACAATATATCTTCTGGTTTCCGTTTGACGTTGCCATGACCAACATGAAGAACGCGTTCATTTTTATGAAGGAGTCGGCAAATCACAAAATAAAAAAAAATCGGGACGCAATAAACAGTTGCCCATGCTTGAATATGGATGGCACTCTGTAAACAGCTGATTGGGGATTACGTTGAAAAGGAACGCGCAACACTCGGCACAATTGGAAATGGACATTTTCCGAAGAAAGCTTAGAAGAAAGGCCGCTTCAGGCATCATGGATGAGCCCATCCCGGGAGTGGTGAAGAGGCGATTGCTTAAGCAAGATGGATAGCAAGAAGGAGACGAGCCCGCCTATCAGTCCAGGCAGTGCGGCAGCCGCTTTTTCAGCTAATTTAACCAGGAGGCTGGCGAGTGCTTTTAGCTGCTTTTTTACCCACTCCTCGGCTCCGCCGGCTGGCGTGGGTGCTGATTCTGGCGCAGCCACCGCACCACCGCCACCTCCCGTGATAGCAAGAACTAGGGTCGATATGGTCATGCTGAGTGCTGTGATGATGCTTACTATTGTGACGCACTGCTCTCAGAACAGAGTGCGAAGACGCTCACTGTGTGTCGTGTCCTCATGCAGGACCTTTGAGATTGTTTCGCGGATCCGATTTATTTGGGTACGGAGCGCCTCATGGGTAGCCGAGGCAGCCTCCAAGCGAGATTCTCTTTCATCCCGCAACGATCGCAGGCGTTCAGTGATCCGCGCCGCTTGTCTTCGTCATCATGGGCTTCTTCCAGTTTTCCTTTTTCTAGTGCCATATGCTCTTCCAGCGCCGAGACTTTGACGAGGTTGTTTGTTAGCTCGCCCCTGACTGTTTGTATAGTCTTATCGAGTACCCGGAGATCGCGAAGGTTTAACGGTGGGTCATCCATCGTGCTGAGTATTTTGTCTCATTTTCATTGAGCGCATTAATAGCATCGGTGGCTACGCGCGGGACCTCGCTGAGCTCGACTGCTTCTATTTCGTCGTTAGCCCCGTCTAGCTCAGTGTCGGCCACCCGCAGGGCATCTACAGCACGGGCGGGCAACTTTTATTTTTTACACCCGGCTGCTTCCAATCTACGAATCCGAGTTCGTCCCTTGATTTGGCCATCGCCCCGGCTTCCAGCAGACAATGGTACTCAGTGCTAGGGGTTTCCCGGTTGTCATCTTGATGATTGGGATATTTAATGCTTTTAGTCGTAACCTGCCGAACCGATCCAATTCGAACTTGGAGTAGTCACGGCCAATAGATGGGAGCGTACTCTTTTCTACCCACTAGTTGTAGTAGTCACTTACAGCTGAATTGAGTGATTCCTGGCTTAGAGGAACGGTGTTGATAGCACCGCCTATACATATTTCCTCAACGCACGCGGCTGATGTTTCTGGCATCTCTATGAAGGGCGTTTCGTCATCGTCGGCGATGTTGTCTTTTCGGTCGCCCGTAGTGCGATCGAATTCGTCCATGTTCATATCGTGACCAACCATCGCTCCGACGTATTGAACAATAAAACAGAGACGGGTTCAATAGTATTGTTCGAAGATGTCTTAAAGTCAATACGGGCGCAAACTCGATCCATACCGCAGACTGTGTGAGCCACTCCGGGAAAAAGGCTCGAGATAGAGCGTGGTCATTACGAACAACCCCTCGACGATCGACCAAAACCAGCAGCACCTGGTCCGCTTTCCCAACCTCGGAGCTAACGACATCATTGTGCCAGGGACTGTCCGCCTTGCTTTCACTATCTCACTGACGTCCATGGACCGAACCGTCGTTCAGAACCTGGGCCGCGCCATCGTCAAGAAGACCACGATAACAATTTCTGGTAATGAGGTGATGTCAATCGACGACAGCGACGTCTACCATTGCTACCAAGACATGTGGAAGACAGCACAAGAGCGCGAAAACGCGGCCTATCGGGGTATTGATAGCCGTAATCGGAACGTAACCAGGCTTATAATCTGGGCTGGCAACAAGGCACATAACGTCGCGAGCGACAACGCGACCGCGGCCGCTTACGGCAACCGCTTCTACATCCCACTCGACTTTGAGCTGCTGGAGAGCCACATGCCATACTATCAGAGCGCTTTGGCGGACCGCCTCGAATAAGAATTAACGTTCAAGACTACGGCCGGGTCCTCATAGCCACTGACATGGCATCGACGTATTCGATCGACAATGTTTCACTGTAGTACGACATGGTCACGCGCGATTGATTAGAGCTCAGTACGCAGGGCGCGTTGCCATACTTTATGAGTTCTTCGCCATCGCAAGATGACGAAAGACAAAAGCGACACATTGTGGAATATTAACATCAACGTCCCCATCCGCTCGATGAAAGACATACTGATGCTGCCCGGATCGCGATAGGGGCTAGAAAAACCGACAAATTGTATAACCCCGAAATCACCAAGGTCGAGGTGACAACTGAGAGAGTCCCCAACCAGATCTACAGCCAGGGCCTTCGCACACACCAGCAGTGGGATGAAGCAAAAAATCAGTTTGCTGCCGGCTCTAAGCGCGCCCAAGAGGTTGGCGCAGTGGCTAAAGACCTGCAACTCTCGTGCGTCTCTCTCGCAGAGTTCCTGACTTCCAAGTACGCGCTATGGCTAGACATAAGAACCGACGACGACGACCAACTGCACGGTAGTGGACATCGAGTGGACAACGCGAGCGAAGGTTTTGACGATCCAGATAGCCAAAGAGGCAGACGGCAACGGCGCATTGAACGTGTACCTGCATATCATCACAGATGAGCAACTCAACATCGAAGATGGCCGATTCGTCTTAGCACTCTACTAAAATTAAAAATCCTCTGGATTTTACTCAGGATGCCCATTCCGCCATAATATGCGGGCAGATTGGGTGCGGAAAACCCGTTTTCGTTCTGGACTTGCTCGAGGGCCCCTATCGCGATGCCTTTCGACACATTGTGATCCTGTGTCCCACTGTGCGACACAACAAGAGCAACGCCCGAGTATCTAGGCTGACCCTGAGGTCTACGTCGTTGACCCCGGTGAGCGCCTCCACGATTGTCTGCGGGGCTTCTACCGACTATTTCAGGGTGAGCCCAACCTGTACGTGATTGACGACTGCTCAGCGAAGGCGGCGATGACCAAAAAGAAAGACATGCTCTCCGAGCTCGCATTTTCGGGCCGGCATGCGGAGCAAAGCGTATGGATATCTACTCAGAAGTACAACACCGTCCTCAAGGATCTGCGCGAGCAAACGAAATGGGTCGCCCTCTTTCACTGCAAGGACCGAGACTCCGTCGATGACTGCCTTAGAGAGAACGACGCTGCTATCACAAAGCTTGAGGAGCAGCTGGAGGTTCGGCATATTCTTTCACAAACCAAGTACGTTTCTGCCGATCCAGAATCAATCGCGATTATTCAACGACCGCGAAGCTGACTCCTTTGTTGGACACACGCTAAGAACAGCTTGCTGCGTAATTTACCACACGTTTGAAATGTTCTTAGCTCCGCTGACGACCGCGTTGATCACAGCTAAGTACTGTCATTTTGAACACGTATGCCCGCGGACTGTAAGCTCAGAAAATGTCGACTCCTGCAAAAGTGACGAAGCAGGAATCATCGGAATCACAAGAGCAACCTGTGATTGAACGGAAGCTCTAGCGGCAGCAATCTCCAGCACCACAACGACATAGTCGTAGTCACGGGTGCCCTGTGGGTGCTCAGAGGGAACTACCTTTCACGACAACTGACTGCAGCAGCTGCTGGAGCTCCCGCTCAGATGCTTCCGAAGCGAGTTCCCCATGTGCTCCATTTAAACACAGCTCGCGACCCTTTTCATATGCAGTAAATAGTGAAAGAAATTGTGAAACAATTATTTGCAAAGCAAATTGAAAACGATGGCCGAATACGATGGAAATATTTTAGTGAACTCGGTTTGTCACGCCGTGGTGATATCGAGCCTCATTATCGGATTTGCTCGACTATCAAAGATGGCCTTCGGGGGGCCCGCCCCCAAGTTTGACATGACGGCGAGAGAAATAGGTCTCGTGACCTTAGACGTAGCGGTCGCTGTTGGGACCCGGGATTATTTAGTTAAAGTCGGAATTCTACCGCCTAATATATGAGTAACTCATTAGAGAAGCTAATGCACGTTACTTCGTAAAATAGCACAGCTTAATAACTTGCTTAATTGACAAAGTTAACCTAATTAACGTAAATTAGTAATGGCTTCGATCTCAATGCTCGTAGGTGGTGCGGTGGTGAACGCATTGACATTCAGCGGCAGCAACTTTCTATTCTCGAATCTGCGAAGCTCGGACGGGACGTACATGAGGAGCGCAAGCGCCATGATTTTAGCTGTAGAACAATTCCAGGGCGCACACACAGCATGGTCCTGAAAACGAACCGCCATTCTGGACTGGATCAACGAGGATCTTCGCCGCGAGAATCACGCCGTACAAACTTTCCGGAGCATTGACACTGCCATCCGGGAGTACGCGCGGGCATATCTACAGAAAAACAACAATCTCGCACCGCTGGATCCTGAGCCCTAGCTTACAGACTTCTACGTGTCTTCAGATGCCCAAAAAGAACGCGAGAGCGACAGGCCTCGTCAGCTACTATATTGCGAATCATTAAATTATTCGCCATGCAATAACGATGTTAGTTGACGATATTTATTTCGCTCTGCTTGAAGTAGGCCACTCGGCCTTTACATACCGTTTAGCTGGCACAAAGGCTCTGATCCGTTTGGCCCACGATTCTTTCCAGACATGGCGTGAGGACGAAACGCGGCCGCCGTTTTCGCAAAGCGGATGGTGACGGAGCCACCCAAGCAGCGCGTGCCTGCTTGTAAAGTATCGACGACGCAGTTACCGGACGATCTGGCAAAGACATGTTGGAGACTGTTCGATCTGCTTGAATATCTTGCAGACAATGGACACGCGCAAGCTTAACGTTCGCCTAGCGCACATGCTTAGCTAGCTATACACTGGGACCAGGGGATTGTGGAGCGGTTAAATCGGGCCCTGGCTGATCGGCTGGCACAGCGAGACCCAGCTGCGATGCTGCGGCGATCAACTGAGTGGGTGACCAGGCTGCCCGCCATGGTCTCTGCACTGAACGGCGAGGTGACCAGATTGGTCGGTAAAAAGCCCGTGGATGCCATCGAGGCGTAAACGGTATCGCACAAGCCCTCTGCCGTCAAGCGCGGGCGACCCGTTGGTTTAGCGGAGCAAAAGCTTCTCTCGGGTGTTGGCGTCCTGTACCTCTACCAGCCCGGGGAGATGGAGGGTGGCCGCCGCCGCGCGACTGATCCAGTGTGGTCTCTCAATGTATATCATCTTAATCGATATATTACCAAACTCGATGAGCCCGTGCTCTACTACCTTGACAGTGGTCCATCGCGCGGGTTTGTCTGCGAAGAACTTCTTGTGGTGTGTTCTGATACACAGCTGCCACCGGGCTGAACAAATTCCAATGACTCTGTGTGGATCCCATCGGCGAGGACCCGCCTCTTATCGTAGTAGGCGGAGAGTCCGAGCTTCCACTGCGAGTACGTGCGCATCGCCCTTTTCACAGTCTGAACCCTCGGTTCTCAGCCCGATCGAGACCTACCTCGAGGGCCGCCACGTAGCGTCCCCAAGTCAGATCGTTGGTCCGCTTCGACTTCCCTTCGCGGAGTGCTTGGCTGTTTCCCCTCCGACGTAGTAGCACTTGCTGCACGGGGCGATGGCGCGATCGCTTCGAAACTCTAGCTTGAACAGGGCCGGAGTCCGATTGCTCCACTGGTCACAAGCTAATCAATCGTCATGCTAGTTCCAAAACGCCTCGAGTCGATCGGGTCTAACCACGTTCTCCAGCTCCTTCGCCGACAGCGCGAAGTACATGTTGTCCGTATCCATCTGAATGAGTTCAAGTCTTTGCGATCGACGAAACTATCCAAGAAGTCGTAGTAGAACTCTAACATACGAAGCTTGGCAAGTTGATACACGGCGATTCCACACTGAAACTGTATATTAATAACTACTCGTGGTTTTCGACTCGAGATTTCGTACGCGCTTCCTATCTATTCGGGATCGTGAAACCAAGCCGATCGCAGAACTTTGTTGACAGTCTTCTCGTCTTTCGTGTAAGTGGTGTTGAGATGTATCTCGGCAGACTCTATTATTTTTCCACAACACGCGTTTGCAACAAGTTTGAATATTTCGGCCAACACCGCTTTAGGCTTGTCAACATCGCCAGTCCGTCGAGCAGCCGTGACCTCTTCAACGAACCATTGAAACGGTTTACCGGCTTTGTAATCGATAACTCGATGAACAGCCGTGATCACTAATCCGTGACGTAGATACCATTTCAGTAAAGGCGCGTATATGAGAATCTTCTTTGCCGACAGCGCACCGACCAACTTCTGCTGGCCTTACGTGCGAGTTCTGCCTGTGTTGGCAAGGTAGTCCAGCATGTAATCCGGGACGGCCCCGCGTGGCACTTCTTTCTTTACAAATAAAGGAGCCATTTCTTCGAAAATGGGCCATACAGTTTGTGGCACCTCGATATCCACTTCGGAAAATCCGAACAATTCTCCACGCCTGACTTGTCGTTCAAACTCTTTGATAACCTCTTGACTCTCTGGTTCCTCGTTACGCCATATCTTATCGTAGCCAAGAACCGACTCACAGAGCTTTTCCCCTGTTCTGATATTCGATCGACCAGCCTCGGCATATCTAGCAAATACTATGGAAGGTCCATCAACTAGCGCATCTCGCATCATCTCGTAAGTCTCCTTCTTTGGTGCGTATAAAACGTTTTCAAGAGTCCCTCTTAACATATATTGGAGGGCCACACCGGGCAGTGATACGGCGTCCTATAGGATGTCTACACCTCTACCTTTGTAAAACTCATTGTCATCCATGTCCGAGCCTCGAGGAACTGTCCCACATCAAGATCGTTATAACACCTCAACCAGTCTTAAAACTTTGTCATCTTTTTGTCTTTGAATATTTGCTTACATTCTTTCCACTCTGATATCGTGAGTTGGTAACCATCTTTGAGATTAGATGTGTAATCTGGTAATCCTGGATAGTCTAGCTTGTCAGCGTTGTCGAACCACTCGCATGGGAAATGAGACTTACTCATCTTACAGTCGTAGGCTTTGGCCCATTTCTCGTAGCTGGTTCCCGGTCCAAGACATTGTATGACATCTAGAAATCTGAATTCTGTCGTGAACAAGAACATCGTTGTGCTCTGTCGCTTTCCGCTCATTACCTTAGTGTCCGTCTCTGCTAGCTACTCGACAAAGTACTTTTTGATGATGTTCAGATCGTATCGGCTACAGTTGAAACCAACCAACGTTGGTCCGTCCACCCGTTGATGATCTTCTGCTGACGATCCGGTAACATTTCCAAATCATCGGGCGAATACTCGGCTCGAACTATTTTTCTTATGACAGATGCCCTCCTCTTGAGCTCCGCCAAAAACTTCTCAACCAACACCTCTGGATCTTGTTCACAGATGTGAGATATTTCTTCACAGGTAGTGTCCAAATATGCCTCAAAGTCGTACACGATCTGATGAGGGTAGAGTGTCACTACTTTCGTCTTTTCATTCGGTTTAAAATTTGAAACAATCTGCTTCCACTCGCACTCCCACATAATTTCCAACTCTTAGCCAGCATCTCTGATCTTTGAGTTTTGACTCTTGGTCTTTGCGCAGATCACGGAAGCATCATTTCTCTTGCAGTTCCCCGGGCAACCGAGCCAGTGACAGCCGTGAAACTGGTAGACCGTCTCGGACTCGTGACAGTAGCCGTCGACTGGATTTTGTGCTATCCACCTTTCACCTCCGTGTCCACAGTTGGCGTGATGAATATGCTCACCTCGCTTGTTAGCCACGAACTCGAGCCAGCGTATAGACATCTCGCTAGTTGACCCACGAGGGTAGAAGGCCTTCTCGTACGCCGATTTTGGTTTCAATATCTTTTTACCAGGAAATATCACGTTGGTGATCCCCCTTTAACAGGTGTTTGCGTGTCTGTGGAGATGACACGACTTTGTAAAACGCTGTTGACACACTCCACACGCGTACTCGTTTGTCAGTTTGGCTAGGTTAGTGATCAGGAACGCGTGACCCTCATAGATTCCTATGGTCATGGTCTTAGTACCAATATCGTAGTGTGCTGGGACGTTTCTGAGACTCCAGACTCCATCCTCTGTCGGTTCATCCGAAGCTTGAATTTCTCTTCGACTTTGTCGAGCGAATCGATTGACACACCTCCATCCCCTGGCCCGGAATCGTGTCCGAAAATCGAGCAGACAGTGTTCGTGCCTCTGCACAACATCGATCGGCTCTTTTACCTAGATGGATAGCTATGCACCGAAACAGACACAAATTGTAGTTATACGTGTCGATCGAGTACATGACCTTCTTCTGTATCAAACAGTCGGGGAGTTTTCCAGCACCAACGATAATTTGTTGACGGTCTATTATCATCTTGACCTCAACTGCTGCCCAACGGACAAAGACCCATTTTGTGCTGGGACGTTCCACTTGATCACCCCCCTATTCTGGCTGCCTCCTGGGCTATAACCCACTCTCGTGTTTTATCCAAATCATTGAGCCAATGGCTTCAATGCATCACTTTGTAAAAGACCATCGTCTTCTCAGTCTCAATGTGTCGTATCACGTAGGAGTACGTGTACCTCAGATAGAAGGCTGTTAGTGCATTCGGCACAGCATCGTTCATTATCCGGTATGTGATTGGGCCTTGCACGTCGGTGTGAAATGTCCAGATGATCGTCCTCCCTCTTCTCACCCTCAGACGGTCCAACAAGCTCGTTAACGAGCGCCGCCACTTCTTCATCTTGCAGATTGTCATTGACTGTCTGCGCGTAATTTGTGGTACCCAAACTGGTCGCACCGCTCGTCATAGATTTCAAAATCATCTCGGTGTCTCCCTCTCTGTTAGTCATAGTGGTACTGGTATGCCTAGTAGTACTGTTATCTCTAACAAGAATTATCGGATGCCATGTCATATCTATCAAAATCCTCTTAGTCTCTCGATTCACTTTGCTAGTCATTGTGATACGGGTATGTATAATAGTACTGTTATCTCTAGCATGAAATTATTTACCCAGTCTCATCGGTATGTCTAGTGGTACTCATTTCCCTAACACGAAATTATTTCGATGACCAATAGAGTGATTCGGTAAATCAGTTGAAACCCGGCCAAGATTTTGAGATACCACTTTGGTTGTCGAAAACGTGGATGCCCTAACTTTTTTTGCTACTGGCAGACTGGTGTAACGTCTTTTTTTTTATTTCAGCTACTAATCTGTCATACATGAGATGTCGTCACAAGTGACATATGACGAACATAGTAAAATCACACATAAGCCTTAATTTACCCAACTGGGGAAATTAACGGGGTGGGGGGGGGGGGGGGGTGGTGGTGGGATAATTCTGACCCCCATAATTATACTACTGACACTGATATTTATTATTGTCCGCCCTTTTTGGGATACGTGTATATTTTACTAAAATGCCCTACACATATGCCACAAATATGCCCTCAAACGTAGACGACGAGTGTGAACATCCGCTTACCTCATCAAACATTATATGAGCCGCGTCGTGCGAAAATGTGCCTTATGGCGAAAATGATGTTATCGAGTAAATGAGGTCAGAAACGTTGCTTCCATTTTCGCTTTTGCCATAGCTGACGTCGTTGTTGACGATATAAGTGTATTATCGTGTGCTAGTCGGTGTACCATTAGCGAAACAAACCAATTGTATGTAGACCATTGACTATTTTAATTACCATTTTATGCCACATTTAAATGTACGTTCTCGGGGTTGTTATGAAAAAAATGATCAGAAACGAGTAATGCTGAGTAGCATGTGAGCTGGTGGTGTCGCCAGCCCAGTTCGCGTATGGACCCGATAAATGTTTTCCTTTTTGTGTTAGTAAATCGTTTACCGAAATTTTACATACATGTATGTACATATGTAGATATGTGATATAATATGGATAAAATACTATTTAATGCTAGTGTGAAAGTTCAAAATCGTACATGTAGTCGTAAACGTTACAGTACACGTTACATATCGTCTCCCTTGATTTATACGCGTATCTCTTTCTGATTTAATTTCATTTATGTGTATCAGATTGCATTTAGTGCATACAATTTCGTATTTGGTAAACTCTTGCATGCATCAGTAACGAAGGAATTGTATTACACACAATGTGATAACCACCGTGACTCATAAAAACTGTGAACACATGTGAGAGTAATGGTGCCCGCCCACCCAATCTCTAAACATTTTGAGGAACCATTTTCTATCGGTTCAAACACGGCTTATACTAATTAGGTTCAGTTCTCTATTGCTTCACATGTTCGCTTCTACGTGGTACATGTATGTTATAGGCTACATGTATCATACATGGCGTAAAACGAAATACGACTACTTTGTCCTGAGGTAATTAATGTGATGTCAGAAAAAAGTTGCGACGTCGTCACAATAAAGAGCAACGTGACGTTCAAATCGCATTCAGTGTATGTGATAAAAGTTGACTAAATCAGCCAATTTACATCGGAATTGCATAACACAAATATCCGTATGTTCAGAAATGAGCTCTGCATCGGAAAACGTAAAAGTAAAAATGTCAAAATTTGGCCATAAGGTACCTTTTCCCACGAAGCGGCTCATATAATATATCCGGATGCATATGTGTAGACCCTGATCCATGTCACATCCTGCTATTTTTGTACATGGTTGTGTATATAGTGAATCAGGAAATACAACGTTTTTCCATTTACTTAGTCCGGAAATATATATGCAGGAAAATGAGGGTATTAGTAGGTCTGAATATAATAATGATTGTTCTCCATTTAGTCCACGAATTTAACTATGATTTATGCATGTACATAGTTATGTCAGTTTATTCGGATATATACTATTCGCCATTTGGAAAGTGGATCTCTGTGATTGATACATGTACATATTATAATTATATATGACCAGGATGTACACTTTCCATTAGTCGGTCTGTACATCTAAACAAGAGTGCCGTAAGTCACAAAATACGCCCGTCGATTAAGGGCCAGACAGCGAAGATGCAGAAATGTGAAGCTGTCACCACCAAGGCAAGAAACATTAATGAGAATTTGAAACTATATAGCATTATTTCTTCATGTCGTTGTGATAAACATGTATACTAATTTAGGCAGAGATAGAAAAGTATAGTGTAAAGTAGAAATGATATAGAATTGTATAGAAAAATGTCGAAAAAATGGCTAAGTTAAAAAGGTGATATCTTTGTTAAAAAATGTTTTTTCGGCATAAAAACAACAAGGTGCACATCTTCAATATGTGTAGAAAACGTGAGTATAGTTTCAGATCGATCGATTGAACGGTTTCGGAGGAGCTGTGTACACAAACTATGTACCCTATATAGAATTGTAAAGACAAATGTAGAACAAATGGGTAAGTTAAAAACGTGATAGTTTTGTTAAAAACTATATTTTTCGGCATAAAATCACCAAGGTGCACATCTACAATATATGTAGAAGACGTGTGTATAGTTCAGATCGATCGACTGAACGGTTTCGGAGGAGTTGTGTACACGAACTATGCCATCCGCCCGCCCCGCGGTAAAACATAATAAGTACCGTTTTTTAAAAACGGTCGTATACAACTAGACGTGATCAGTGTACCTTCTGTACAAATATCACACTGACTGCTGTAGCCTGATAACAACGATCTGTATGGCTTGTTAGAGGCAAGACAAGTGTTTCATTGATGGAATGGCGACCAGTGCAGCATCTGATCAGATCTGATCTGGATCTCCACTGTTCGCAAAACCCATAAGCCCAATTTTCTACAGTCACAGCCACATAATGCCATGCTCAGCGTACAAAAGGTCGTTTTTGTAATGTGCCGATCTTTCCTTTCACTTATCACAACACACAATTACTCGTAAAAACAACAATTATAATTGAGATAACGGATTAGAGTGACGCGAGAAAATTTACATCTTTCAATCTGCCAAAGGTTGGCCATAGCTCACACTGTATGTGAGCCATACATCATTAATGACACACGTTGCGTTATCGATCGTTAAATATGGGTGCAACCGCAGACAAGATATACAGTGTGTGCCATTTGGTATATGAATATCCGCGCAATCTGGTCAGAGCCTACACGCCGGTCGTTATGGTACTGTAGTCAGGTACTTAAATTATCACCTGTACATACATGAATACAGTAACAACGTTAACATGTAGCATACATGTATACATCTCCAAAGGAGCGGGAGGGGAGATTGGCCAGGTTCCCGTCAACACAGTACGTATGTGCCGTGAAACACGGTGCCGTGAAACATTTTTGATATCCTGTCAATACGACCTAAGCACTGCGTATGAATGTGTAGGGTGGCTGGGGTTATTTGTTTGCATTTTAAAGCCATTCGTAGGTGTTGACGGGATAAATAGAATAGTAGACTTGTGCCGTGAATGGGAAAAATATCTGGCGCGGCACGGAAACGGGATGTGCTCGTCAGAGCCTCGCCCACCCCGTTTCCTAAGCTTTGCCAGATACTTTTTCCCCATTCACGGCACTAACCTACTATTCTCTATATCAGTGATATGTAACGTCTGATGATGTAAGTCGATGCACGCACTGTTAGTTTACGTTTGAGGGTGTATTTGTGGCATATTTGTGGGGCATTTTAGTATAATATACGTATATATTACAAGTATCCCAAACAAATGGCGCAAAATAATATAGATAAGGTCTACACTGATATGTGAAATAGGCTATACAAAATATGATAACATAATGAAATGCATACACTGAAATGTTTGATGGTGTATTTGTGTCACTTTTATTAGTGGGGCGGATATGTGAAATCGGTGTGCACTTCTGGTTAGAAGCATGAAACTTTGCACTAGGGGGGTTTTGGGTATGCTGATTCCAAAAATTGCGGGAACCACGATGTCACTCCAGCGGTTCTCGCTAAAAATTACAAAATTCAAAATGGCCGCCGAAAAACACATGTTTGCCCATTAAACGGCTCTAAGTAACCTGATTGCCTTGATACTGATGTCTATACCTATGTTTTTTAGGTCAAGCAATCCAATAAAATACATGTGAAGACTCTACATCAAGAAGATTTTTTTTTAAACGGTCATAGCACAATTTCCAACAACTGTCAACATCAAAGTGAGTACACAGATTGCCATCTTTGCACCAATACAATTTTTATGAGTTTAAGTGATCCAATTGTGTGGCATTCATGCTTTTAAAGGGACACATATGCTTAACTCTACTATTCAGCCATCGAATGATCAGGTACACGCAGTTCCTTTGAATATGTTGGGAGGTAGGAGGTAGTAGCGAAGGGTAATCTAACGACGTTCATCCTTACCGGAATGCCGACTTAAATGGTTTGGTCCTCATGTACCGTTTTGGCCCCCTGGTCCTTGAGAGCTAAATCCTGTTATGCCCCATTAGGAAAGTAATAGGATTAAAAGCTAATCGTATTGCTTTTGCGGTGAGCTAATTGATTCTGGTGTGGCATGGACCTGACACCAGATCAGGATATTGTAATTTCAGGGCTGAATATATAGTTTATGTAAATATTGAGCTACGATTTCGGGAATTTCCCTAATTTTTTACAGGTTGAATACAGGATAGTCCATCCTGTTGACCCGGCCTTACATTATACTGGCTGTTGATAGGCCGTTAAACACCAATAATCAATTAATCAATCATTTGAATAAGTATTTCTCAATAATGCAGGAACTATATGCTAATAGTGCAGCATATGTGTCCATTTAAAATATTGTTGAATTACTCTTAACATACCAGTCACTATGTCACTGTAGTGTTGTTAACATGGCCAAGATTTACTTCTTACTCCCTGTTACACTGTCCCGAGCAGAAGCACAATTGTGTACAGGGCAGATTTGCTTTGACACAAGTGCATCTTCTAGTGCATTCCTTTTTGCATCCACATTTCAACAATTCTTGACAACCTTTGGCTGCCTCTGGCAGAGTAGACCAGCATGGAGTCCATGGGGAATCATCTTTCACTCTCTCCCAGCCCCATATATCTGGTGATGGAACCTCGGGCTTTCCTACAAGTGACTGTCCCCAGATATGCCCTGCCTGATAAACAGCCCTTTTCACATGCTGTTCTAGTGCATGTAATGTTGGAGGAATGTTTTCCATCTTACGGTTGTTGGTGAACAACTGCTTCCTGGCTTCATTCACATGGCAAAGTGCAGATGTTCGCTGATACAAGAGGACAACATATCTTTCTATTTGTTCCATATCGTCTTGGGATATCTCAGCTGGAGCACGAGATAAACTAACAAACGTAGGTGTAAGCTGAGGCATGCTTTGCCACACTGCCCAAGCTGTTTTCTTTCCAATTCCAAAGAAGGCAGAAACAGTATCACATCCTGATATTGCATGCATGAACAGAAGACCCCAAGATGCATCATCACCTAATGCAGCTGAAATCTGGTGACATGGGATATACCGTACTTTGGACCCATGACCAAATGCCACCCATATTTCACACTCCTTTAATACACTTGCCATGGCAATTGCAATAACCACCACATCGGTATCCGTAGCATGTATCATCAGCTTGGTGAATCCGTGATTGAATGAATTGGAAGCATGGAACAGGAGCCGTGTGTCCGCTTCCTCATGAGTGCAGGACAAGTCCGAGAGATTGGATATGGTTGGTGAAACAACTTCTTCACCATGTGTTGAGATGATTAGCTTCCGTTCGGGGGTTGAAACTCTTGTATTGCACTGGCTAGAAGTTTGAACAGACTCTCTTTGTTCGAATCGCAACGCAGGAAATTCTTCCAGTTGACAGGCACGTTTGTGTTGTTGGCAACTCTGAGAATGTTTCCAGATCCTCGGTTCTGTCGTGTCTGTGCCTTCAGGCTGTCCTCCTTGTATACATCCCAGACCACATCCAAACGAACAACATCCTGGAGCATGCGTTCCAAATATGGCAGGAACACCATCTGTGAGTAGTCATTGAAAGTTTTTACACAAGCCTTTGACTTCTTTGGATCGAGTATGTGCACAAGGGCAGCGCCATCAACAATCTTTACATCAACTTTTGGAACAGATTCTGCTTGAGGTACCAATGATTCCAAACATTCCATCAAGTCTGATTTGCTTGATTTGTGCATGCTGCGATTCGCTGCCAATGATGGAGGCCATGCATGATTTTCATGCCTGAAGAAAGCATCCATATCACTGTCTCTAGCCTGGCAGGATATATACATCCTTGAGAAGAGATGTACATCGTTGTGTAGGTTGGAGATTTTAGAAGAGGATTTCACAGATTTCTTTCCTGAACTGGAATTCAAAAAGGGTAGATTGTTCTTATGAATGGTGTCATTGAATGCAGTGATATTGGCATTCAAATGCTCCACAACAAATTTCTGGTATTGTGTTTTGCAGATTTCCTCTGCCGACCGGACTGCATTCACCACACTAGCAGGCATTATCACTTTAGTGTCAAGCGCGTAGAGGTCAGAACTTGTATCAGCAAAGGGGTTTCCAATTTCCTCCATCACATCAGTGACACTCTTTACTCGAGATAGGAACTTCTTTTGCACACTAGGTATCTGTTCATGGTGGCGATCTATGTCCCTTTTCATGGAATGTTTTTCATCAAACTCCGTCAATAGTCTAGCTGTTTCTGGGCCTGCCACCATCCACCGTGTCAGGGCGGCTTCATTTTCTGTGACACCTATGGCACCCCCATCTCCTTTCACCATTGCATTGAGCTGTTCGTGGATTTGGTCATGGGCTAGTGCTGAGAACTTGTGAGTTGTTTTCTGCGTAACAAAGTTGCCGTTGAGGAATTCTGCATGAGTTGTAGGGCTGTTCACTTCTAGGGCAAGTAGATCTCTTACATGAACCGTCATCCAGCGAGCATAATGGTAGTGGTCAAGAGCGAACATCCATGGAATAATCCTCCCAAGTGATTCTACATATGGAAGAAAACTCTGTTGACGTTGCGATCTAAGAAACTGTAGGAATAGGATTTCTAACTGCCAAACTCTGAACCAGTAATCAAACTGAGGATGCTCAGACGCCATCTCATTGCACCATTCATCAAATCGTCGCTGTTCATCCTCTGGTGTGATCTTTTGGTACTCATCATATGACCTGTGTAGCAGAACAAACAGAGCAGCTGCTGTTATCTGATGGGCCCATTGACCTCTGGATGTGTGTGAACCTTTCTGTAGACCGTCGGCACGCCCCTCTGATGTAACAGCGGCTGAAGTAATCACATAGGTCCAACCACTTCCATCAAGCCAATCACCCATGACTTTCAACATGGCCATTTCTATATGAAGACCCCCCATCAGTATGAAATATTGTTTTTCTCCATATACCTCCGGCCATTTCCACTGAATTATTTTTGCGATTGCATATAATGGCTGATCAACTGTGAGAACGGGTATCTGTTCTGGATTGCAACGAACTGTGATTTGTTTGATGATATGCATTCCATGCTTTACCATAGCGGCTGAGTGTGCACCATCTCGAAACAATGGCAGTAGAGCAATGATTGCAGGAGGCTTGGGTACGTACAACTGTAAGCTGGCAAAAATAGGCTGACCATGATATGTTCATGTTGACTAGATAGGTTTGGCTTTCATCAGCCAAAGCTGTCCTCATGTTTTCAAACCAAGGCATTTGCGTTTGATCTTCATTCACGGCAGCAGGTATCAAACTCGCTTGATCATCAGTTACAGTTGGAATGACATTGCCTGGGAGTGATATCGGTGGGACATTAAGTATATGTCATTGGTAATGACTTGATTGATTTCGACTTGGGCTGTTGTGTGTTTTCTGGAATCGTCTGATGGACCCTAACAACACCGGGATTGTCATTTGTAACATGCTGTGTGATTGATATTGCTGTTCCATGGAAAGAATCATAACTTGAAGTTGAGGATGGGTTGTGATCTATGTTATCCAGGTTTCCAGTGGTGAATAGTTTGTCTCTGAGGGTAGAAGGACAGACAATGCCCTCCTTCTCATACATGTCTATTACTCGATTAGCTTCTTCTGTGGATAGTTGCAAAACTCTGTCATATGATACAGACATACCTTTCTGAAAGAGAATGTCAATCAGATCACGTTTTCGTGTTCTATTATGAATGAGTAGACCAAGGTACAATGGGAGAACAGTCTCACGGTCGGAGTTGTGACGTGCTGCGGCAGATTCTTTCCTACCACGCTTAACAGCATTGAAGACCAGTAACTGTGTAATGGATGAGGCAGCTGTGCTCACTTCATTGTCATCAATAACTTGTCCTGAATTTGAACCTCCTAAAATCATTCGGACAAGAGCAGAGAGGGACACTGGGAGATCGTCATACTGTTCATCACATAAGGAACCACTGAAATGGTATTTTTTCACAAGCATTTCTTTGCGAATCATCTTTGCTACTCTCATCATCATGACGGCTTCATCATCGGGATCAAGGTTGCAGGCGTGGAGCAATGCGTCACCAATATCGTCATTGAATGACAGTACAGTACCAGAATTGCTGTGATGAGCTTCTAGGTTTGGAATATGCTGTAGGAGTTTCTCTGCCAGTCGAGTGGAATGGATGTTTCCAGTTGTGTTACCACCTAAGTTGTGAAGCCGCTCACAATACAATGCCTTGAGATCAGTAAGTTTGAAAAACATGATTCTGTTCTCCTCCCAATTGGCCATATTCCTCAATATAACATACCACATCAGCAAATGCAAGTGAGTCTGCGTTGATTTTGTGACACTTTTCAATCGAATGTCTTTGTTGTGATCTATGTTTGCTATAGAATAAGGCCAAGCAATTTAAGTGATATACAGCATCAATAGCGATCATATCTCCAACTGACAATTTTGCCAACAGTTTTTGTATCTCGGAGTTCTGTAGCGATATTTCGGACACGAGTATCAAGGGATATTGTTTCGGCTTTGTGAAAGTCCCCTGTTGTTTCATCACAGAAAAAAACAAGCTGGTCGATGACTCTCTTCTGTTTCCATTGGACATGCTGGAGTGGTTGAACTGCGAAGGTGTTTTTCCAGTGGTGAGGGAACTGTATTCGAACAGGGCTCTTCTTGCAGCTTCCTGGCTCTCTCCACTTTTGTTGCATTACACAGGACGTAACAGGCTTTGTGCCATTTCGCTTCATGCTCAGCCAACGTTTTCTCCATGCCGTCACCATCATCGAGTCGTGCAATGTTTATGCCCAATGGCACATGGTTCAGTTCATAAAAGGCAGACAAATTTGTAGCTAGTGTTGCAAAACCCTTTTATTGATGGGTTTATGAGATTTCCACCATGTTTTTGACACAGAGCACAAATGTCCCAGTTTGTCGGTTGAACCGGTGCAGTGCATGCCCGAGGGGCAAGTTTAAGTCTTTTGGACATGGCAATCAGCTAGATGATCATCACCACATACGATGCACTTTCCGATGTCAGGTGGAATAGGAGCAGGCTTGGAAATGAGGAGATGTAGTCCCTCCGGTTTTGAAGTCTGTTCCCGGCCATGTTTGTATTCAGATTGCCATCATCCTAAAGAAAAACAACACCGTTTGATAAGTATGTGAACAATCCGACATCAACTTGTAGTATACGGTTGGGTAGTGTTATCTTAAAACACTGAATATTATATTGCAAAACAAAAATTTGGACATTGGTTCCCCTGCCGAGCAGTGTTTTTAAATATTTTTTTTTTAAATGCTGTATTATTTCAAAATATTAACAAGTCAATACCTAGTATTATATTGCGAAACAAAAAATTGGACAAAGGCTTCCCTGCCGAGCAGTGTTTTTAAATTTTAAAATGCTGTGTATTAGGTCAAAATATGTGGACAAGTAGTCAACACCGAATATTATATTGCGAAACAAAAATTTGGGCATAAGTTCCCCTGCCGAGCAGCATTTTTAAATTTTATATTTCTAAAATGCTGTATCATGTCAAAATATGTCGAACTCGACACAGAGCACTATATTGCGAAACAAAAATTTGGGCATAGGTTCCCCTGCCGAGCAGTGTTTTTAAGTTTTATATTTTTAAAATGCTGTACTATGTCAAAATATGTACAAGTCCAACTCAGAATATTATATTGCGAAACAAAAATTTGGGCATAGGCTCCCCTGCCGAGCAGTGTTTTTAAGTTTTGATATCATGCTGTATCATGTCAAAATATCTTCAGTCAACACCGAATATTATATTGCAAAACAAAAATTTGGGCATAGGTTCCCCTGCCGAGCAGTGTTTTTAAGTTTTATATTTTTAAAATGCTGTACTATGTCAAAATATGTACAAGTCCAACTCAGAATATTATATTGCGAAACAAAAATTTGGGCATAGGCTCCCCTGCCGAGCAGTGTTTTTAAGTTTTATATTTTCAAAATGCTGTATCATGTCAAAATATCTTCAGTCAACACCGAATATTATATTGCAAAACAAAAATTTGGGCATAGGTTCCCCTGCCGAGCAGTGTTTTTAAGTTTTATATTTTTAAAATGCTGTACTATGTCAAAATATGTACAAGTCCAACTCAGAATATTATATTGCAAAACAAAAATTTGGGCATAGGCTCCCCTGCCGAGCAGTGTAAGTTTTATTTTATATTTTCAAAATGCTGTATCATGTCAAAATATCTTCAGTCAACACCGAATATTATATTGCAAAACAAAAATTTGGGCATAGGTTCCCCTGCCGAGCAGTGTTTTTAAGTTTTATATTTTTAAAATGCTGTATTAAGTCAAAGTATATATATATATATGTAAACAGGTAGTAAGACATATATCGGTATATATGCATAAATGGTAAGATGAATACCATACAATAGTATTGGTAACATAGAAACAAGTAATTCTCACCTAGTCCCAGGATAGGAAGCAACTTTTAGATTTCACAGACAACAGTTCTTCTTGCTTGTGGCTGTAGGTGGAACAGGAGCAGGTTTGGAAATGTGAAGAATCAGTCGCTCGGGTTTGGAAGTGTGTTCCACAGCCATGTTTGTAAACAGATTGTCATCATCTGAAGGAAAAAACACCATTTGATAATTATGTGAATAATCTGACATCAAGTTGTAGTATGAAAATTGCGTAATAATATCGACTTTAGACGCATGCGAATATTATATTTTGAGACAATATAGTTTGGCATAGGTTCCCATGCCGAGCAGTGTTTTTAAATTTTATATTTTTAAAATGCTGTATTATGTCAAAATATATGTAAACAGGTAGTGAGGCATATACCGGTATATATACATAGACGGCAGTGATCAGACGGATCAAATGGTAAGATGAATACCATACAATAGTATTGGTAACATAGAAATAAGTAATTCTCACATAGTTCCAGGATAAGAAGCAACTTTTAGATTTCGCAGACACCAGTTCTTCTTGTGGCTGTAGGTGGAACAGGAGCAGGTTTGGAAATGTGAAGAATCAGTCGCTCAAGTTTTGAAGTGTTTCTCAGCCATGTTGGTAAACAGATCGCCATCATCTGAAGGAAAAACACACCATTTAACAAGTATGTGAATAATTGGACATCAACTTGTAGTATGAAAGTGGCAAAAAATTGGGCATAGGTTCTCCTGCCGAGCAGTGTTTTTAATTTTTATATTTTTATAATGCTGTATTAATATGTCAAAATATATGTAAACATGTAGATGCCAAACACCTCTCTCATGGTCAGTTTTCATGTACAAAAACACAGGTTCCTTTGGGACACATCAATAGCAACATGGGTATGATTATCTATGCTAAATATCTATCAAATATATATATATCAGATAAATATTAATTCTTACATAATAAAAGAAAAAAACACACGGTAACTGGTACGTTTCGGCTAATGCTCCGTCATCAGTGGATGCAACTAATGTGCACTGTGTAACCTTTATAAGACATATATATACATGGACAGATCAAATTGGCAGATGAATACCATACACTAGTATTGCTAATATAGTAGTAAGTAATACCTCACCGAGTTCCAAGATGAGAAGCAACTTTCAGATTTTGCAGACAGATTTTTTTGTTGTTGTTGTTGTTGTAGAGCGTGTGTAAAATCCCGCCGCTGACTTTTCATGGCACCATGTACCAGCTGTGCGGTGACCAGTCATAGTATTTGGTATGTCGCAATATTGCAATATTAGAAATACAAGTACATGAAAATTAATGGATTGTGATATTATGGTAAATGCACCAGTTTCCAGCATGCTCCTATTTCCGGCTTAGTTAAGTACAGTGTATATGAATACAAAAATTAGTGTTATAACAGCAATATTTTGAAATTTTCAGCATGAAGATGTAGGTTATGAGTCTTCTCATGTGTTTTATTGGATTCCTCGACCTCGAAAACATAGGTATAGACATCAAGGTTAGGGCAATCAGGCTACTTAGAGCTGTTTAATGGGCAAAAATGTTTTGCGGCGGCCATTTTGAATTTCCTAATTTTAGGTGAGAACCGCTGGATTGCCATCGTGGTTCCCGCAATTTTTGGAATCAGCATACCCAAAACTACCACAGGCCAAAGTTTCATGCTTCTAACCAGAAGTGCACAACTCCACCAATACATATTACATATCCGCCCCACTATATATGCTCTAAACTATAATACATATTTCCCATATGTGTTGATTATTTTACAGTATCTGACTAGAGTGGGGTCGGGTCTGACCGGCCGTCGGCACTTTAGAAACGACCCCCATCAGTAAACCCATTTAAACCTATATTAATAGCTTCCAATGCGCTTGTGCTGAAAGTTCCTTTCCCTATGAGTTTTAAATTTTTGTGAATCAGCGCAGAAATTATTGGCGACACGAATTAAATCGTATTCCATAGAAGGACATATATAATCTAACACTGTCTGATCTGGCAAGTCTGGGTCTTCACTGGCAGCAAATACATAACTGCTTTGTAAGATTAGTGTAAGGACATAGATTTTGTGATTTAATGTAGGTAACTGTTATTTACACAAACAATGTTTCATTCATTGCTAAAAACTCCGAGGTGGCCGAGTTGACACGATGAAACAACCGAGCACAGTCGACAACGGCCGAATTGACACGACTCTACCTATGCCCGGTAATGTTGAATAGTCGCCAAATGTATAGGCAGAATATGGCAAATAACTTGTCAAAATGTGTAACGCAGTCTAAAAGTCTAATCTATTTATAAATACGGGAAAATCCCCGAAGTTGCCCGCCGGAAGTTCATCCTGTAAATAATCTGCCGTACACATCCGTCAGAAATGGCTTACAATAAGGTTGTCAGAAATGGCTAATCTACCACCCCGAGTTGTAGGACTATGTCCCGAGTATACGTCGGAACCGTCGGATTTGCGCATGGGCCTGAATCCCATTTACAAGGTGGTCGGTTGAAGTCGAAAAAACCAGGAAACCGGGCAAATTATAGACCACCCCCTGAATTAAAATGACATAGCGGCTGGTCAAACAAGTCAAGTTGCCCAATGGAGACACTGTGACAAAGTGATGTGTTCACCGTCTCTCAACACTAAATCAATGTATGAACTACACTGGTCGACTACAAGTTACAAGCATCATTATTATCAGTCAGGGGTGTAACTGATTTCAATTATGTTCGGGATAACGTTATAGAGATATGTTTGCAGGTCATGCATAATTATCTCCCTTTGCGAATAACGTGTGTCAGTTATGTTGGCTGAATGGAATTTTACGCTAAAAACAGGTTTACAAGTTAGATTCTACTCATCATTCGTATTGGTTCGTGCTATAGACCAGTGTGTATATTCCATTAGTATGTACTGTAACTATGTATTGACATTCACTGGCACGAGTGGCACGGAAATTGCCAAGTTAATGCACATCTCGCGCACTTTTTTGTATAATAAAGGGTATCTTTACAGGTGGTTTGTGAAGCTCTGAAAGTTTTCCCGAGTGATTGTATAGTTTTCTAGTAGATACCAACACCCTTGCAAATACGTGTAAACTGGTTTTGTTTCTTTCTTTTCTTCGTTGCGCATCGTAGATTAGCGTTGCGCAAAGCCTTCAAAGTTTACAGGTAATTCCCGGGATAACGTGTTTCAGTTATTATTTTTGGCGCCAAGTTTTATCTACGCTTGCTGCAAGACAACTCTGTAGGGCTTGTCCCGATAAGACGGTTAGTCATTGCTTGCCTGCTCTTTGATCGTGGGTTGTGAATATGGTGTTTCGAAGTCTGATTATGGTCATATGCTGATAAGATACGCCCCGTCGTTTTGCCACCAGTCTACATGTCTACACAGCATTATAATATAGATATATAACTATAAGTGTGTGTAGCGTAGTCTGTTGGCGTTATACAATGACGCCGGTGTAAGCAGCATTAGACAATCATCATGATCATGACAATGCTATAAGCTACGTGTATTCGTATTTTGCGTACTCCTATTCACGTAATAGACATGTAATATCCGCGGCACTTGAGCACATGTATGCACCGTAAAGTACACATGGTAGGCGTGATTGATAATTGATAAAAGTCGTACATTTCGTGGAAATACATGTATTTTTGTTTACATCAACAATAATAATAATAACCAAAATGGGCATTTTGTATGCAACTATCAATTAGCGACCTGTCTATCTCCTGATTAGCCATCACGCACCTACATCCTGACCTATTGACAGGGAAATATACTGCTTGCTGGAGGCAGGGTCAATGCATGATTCGTGTTTCACTGATTAATAAACATGGTAGGTTCTGATCAGACTGCGCATACACGTCATGTGTATAGTCGCATGGGCAGCTTTCAAACCAGCTTCCGCGCAGTGTGATCAGGATCTACACAGCCGTCTGTTTGATCTAACACGCAAGATAATCAAAATCTGCAAACTGTTCCAAACTCGCAAGTATTGTCCCAAGTTCTTATCCGTATACCCAGTATGTGACCCGATCTGATAAAACCGGGCTGGCTAATTGGCTGATCGAATTGCGAACATTCAAGCTGGTGATGTGTATAGATAGACTGGCCGGTGGCACTGTCTGGTCTCGGTCTACACATGAATAACCCCATTTTGTCGGATCGTACATATATCGTGGTAGACACCATGCTATGGTCACGGTGATAAAGCTAGACTAAGTTTGACATTTTAATCGTTCCCCAGGGTTACGAAGGCTGGAGGCGGGATAGGACAACTCTCGTATTTTACAGACTCCCTACACCAGTATAGTCTCGATTTCCATGTTCAATAGTGATACATGTATATATACAAGTTGTAGTAGTAGTATCTTATGTGGCTCTACTGGCAAAATGGATCTTACAATAAACATATTTTCAATAAATAAGTCGTGTAAATCATGCGCATTCGACATATTTCTACGCTAGATCACTGGTCAATAACATGCATTATGTTCCACCTTGTTATACATCGATAGTATCCGTATTCGTGCGTGTTTGATTGAAGCTTTCATAACACGAGATTGACGGTATCTGATGTTTAACTCGCAGATTATGCTTTAACTATTCGGAAATGGAATACACAGTCGTGTATTTCGTTTCGCATAATCATAAAAACCCTGTTTATGTACCTAAGTTTACCACGTCTTCACACGCAAAATTTCATTTTTAGTGATCATTCAACTCGGTGTTTCCTAGTTGGTTACGCGCAATACAATAGGATTACATTTGACATACATACCAAATGAATTCACCAGGGTCATGTGGCCTGTATCTCAAATGCAAATTGCAAATGAATGGCGTAGATCCCAATGAGCCGGCTCATCGGGATCTACAGTTTGGACAAAGGTACGTCTGCCATCCGCAATCCAAAATTATACAATCAGCATTATGATTCGTCTAGAGCTGTCGTTTCGCAATGTTTCCGTCTTGCGAAAACATGCGAATCGTCTCCTAAAGATATGAGAATCGTCTCGCATTTTCGCCATCTCGCCTTCCGCTTTTGGAAATATAGTTTGGTGTAACCCGAATTATAAAGCGCAGGTAGCGCAGGGCGACTTACCCTGTGTTACAGACAGAAAATTCGGGTTAGTTTTGCTCATGCGTGTTGATGCAGATAGCGAAGCAAAAACGCGCGATCTTCCACCTGTGGGCGAGGCTGCGAAAAAGCAAGATTGAATATGATAGAATCGCGCGTGTTCGTCTCGCGATCATACTTCGTTATCTCGCGATCAACCTATGCTCGAGATCGCGAGATTGTAAAATGTCCCTAACAGGACACGTACAAATAGTCTTAGGAGACGATTATCATGTGCTGCTGAAACATGCTTTTATTAAGAAGTAGAACAAATGTGGACAAACACCAATACATCTTGACAAAAAACAACAACATAGTTTGACAAAAACATGATAATCGTCGTCTTAGGAGAATATTCTTATGTGCTACCAGTACATGTCTATTGTGTGGGGGAGGGAACATATTTCGATATATCTTATTGGTTACTGCATCGCATCGCCGGTTTTTGCCTTACCTTTTTTCGGGGTTTCTGCACATCCTACTTTTAAATTTCGATGTCATAAAGTTAAGGAATAATTATGTGCGAAAGATAATTCCAGAGCCAAATCTTACTAAATAAAGTTCTATTTTATTCCATGCGTGATATTGTCACGAAATGGATTCATATGTGTTGAGTAATTGATCGTAAATGTGTGTCTCTGTTGACATCGCGTCGGCGTGTATCAAAGGTCAGATCGGCACGACCTTGTAACCTTTGATGTCTGGCCCTCCACTCGTCACAATCACACCTCCCCCCCCCCTCCCCCCCCCCCACCCCGCACGGTGGCAGAATGGAGAAACTCATGCAAACTGCTTAACCGGACGCACGGATGGACACACTGTCCAAACAATATAGTACCTCCCGACTCTAACATGAGACCGGGGAGGGCGGGGCGTAAAACAAACGATTTTGTATTCATTTTTGTATTAAAATATATCAATTGCTGTCACAAATCCAGTATTTGCACTAAGGGGCGCACTTATATTGCGCCTGAAAAAAAATACTCCAATACTCACAAATCTAAGAGTTTTTCGAAGTTTTCCGGCCGCCCCATTGCGTCAGTAATCTGGTAATAAAACCTATGTTATTTTATAATTATTTTTGTCCCGCCCCTTTAGCACTTTCAAATATATTTTATCCCCATGTTAATTCCCATATAATTTTATTTTCACAATAAAATCATTTATTTCATTGATATACTTACTATATTTCATGATATACTATCTCGGTATCATCAACAGACCTTGCTATACGTCAACGGCGTTGTTTTATTGTGATAATGTGAAAAAATATTGTTTGATTTTAAAGGTACATGCCCACTCAGTAGGCACAAAATGCTCTTTATATCAGACATCATACGAGACATTTTCTTGCAAAATAAACATTCATTCAACATTACCCCACGTATGGATTGACATTATTATACATTTTATATCAGCCGAAAATGTCCACACTGATATCAAAGGCGATAACCGTGTTTCCTTAAAATGTTAACGGACACTACTATTTATTCTCTGTATTTATTTTTTGATATGCAATATCATACTTTATAATCTGTCGCAAATATAATTATGTTCGGGTAACGAATTTAATTAGTATAAATAATTAAAAAATATCATGCCTCATTTGCATAGGAAAATAACCTGGTACCACCGCGCGTAACTATCAGTAAAATACATATTAATTTACGATTATATCTGTATATAGGGCATTCTTATTTTTTAGAACTGGTGGAATAGTTATACACTTATTTAATTCCTATAAATAACAGTTTATGCATACTGAGTGGGCATGTACCTTTAATTTACATGCCAAGTACCAGTATGTATTAAATTACCCGCCAATTACCATTGTCCTTCTATATTTATGTCCAGCTAGAGTAATGAGTATTTTACTGTGCAAACTGATCGGGGCTTACTAGTCGCTGCATCACGTGTATGACCTCGTGTGACCTCTTGTAATCCAACCTCGGGCATATGTGTATTGCATGGAATATCATGCCGCTCTAATCATCATGATGCTTGTATTTTAACACTGTCACGCCTACCTAAGTAACTTGAATCGACTCAGAATTTGTGAATAAAGATCAAACAATCCACCATGTCCACAGTGCAGATACTGATGACACGATACATATGGTGGTTATATATTTCACATCGAGATATCGAGATGTTGACATAATTTATCCGTCGCAAGTATGTCGACTTAAATATCACTACATAAAAAATGCCGCTGGCTAGAATCAGTCAGTCATTTCATGCCTTAATGAGATTAAGCATTAACACTATAATGTTTTCATATTTATAAGTGAGACCCATGCCCAATTGAACAATGTTGTAGTAAAATACAAGAAATATGGTGTACGATTGTTATTTTAACCCATTTTATGCAGAGAACATACCCTTCCACCAGCCCATAACGGTATGTTATTCTCGTCTCCCCACGGGAATACTACATCTTAGGTGACCACACTTGAATCTTCTCATAGAGCCGGTTCAATGTGTGATCATAGTTTGTTAGTGGAGAAACAAGACGAACACACAGTTTACCCCCTTTTACCACGAGGTATTCACTGTCTCAATCGTCTCATAGTGACGGGTCAAATGAGTGGTCGTTAGATATACCTATTATGCCACACAGCTAGGAGCTATTATGTCTGGTAACTGAACTGCTCATTTACCAACAAGACTGGGCAATGTTTATCAACTTCGCTTTTCTCAAATCATATCAACTGGAGGAGTACTGTTGCTAAATATAGATGACCTACAAAAAGGTCTACCTTACGCTTGGCAGTGAGCCAGCCTATGTCTGCACAAGGTTCCACAGTGATGTAGTCGGTATTGTGATAAGGCTCCTAATTGGTTTGACCCGGTTTAAGGTCTACCTTTAGCTTGGCAGTGTGCAAAGATTAAGGTCACTATGAAAAGGTCAATAGGGTTCACATGCAGTTGTAATAGCTACCCCATGTATCTGAGAGAAGACCGGCTTTACAGCCCATCACACAAACACTGTTAATTGACCAGTGGTTAATTTAGGGTAACAATATATTTCCCATTGCAGCAAATAATTAATTAAGACGTGTATATAACTGGGAAAAGTTTGCCACAGTATTTACATTTATGGGAATATTGTGGAGGGGAAATAATCTCAACAAAGGGCGGTATTTAATTTATTATACCGAATAATATTAATTATGAACATGATTAACGTCGGTATTTCAGAATCCCCTCTAATATTGTCCGCTGCGTTGTGAATTGCGTGCTGCGTTGTGAAGCGGACGACTCTGTAGACTATTTTTTATCACGTGATATGAAATTGACCAATGCAACGCCTAGGAATTGCAATTAGGTATAATAATATACTATATAAATGTCACAATCTACCAGATTAAAGGTACATGCCCACTCAGTAGGCACAAAATGTTCTTTATATCAGAGACCTCATCTGAGACAAAATAAACATACATTCACCATTACCATGATTAAAACCCACGTATTGATTGGCATTAGCATGCATTTTATATCACACGTAACTTTCCACACTGATATCAGTTATTTTTGATGTGCAATTAAATCATACTTTATAATCTCCTCGAAAATATTATTGTTCAGGAGGCAACGCGTTTAATTAGTATAAATAATTAAAAAATACCATGCCTCATTTGTATGTGAAAATAGCCTGATACAACAACGTGCGTCACTATCAGTAAACTAAATATTCTAAATAATTATATCTGTATAGCGGGATACGGACAAAACCCCTCCCCCCCCCCCTCCCTCCCGGACATAATCCTCCCCCCCCATGATTTTTTGACACAGGAGGACAAACTCCCCCCCCCACCCCCCACCCCGTCTAACATGCAGGTAGGACAAAATCCACCCAGTCCAAAATCACAGGTAGGACATAATCCCCCCCCCCCCCCCCATCAAAATTAAAAAAAAATATAAGGTTTGGGACCGACATCAGTATACAAATGTACAAACGATACATACATATTCTTGTTTGACGTTTATTGTGCAACTGAAAATACTTTATTAGATGTGCTTGTTTGATTGTGCAACTGAAAATACTTCATTAAATGTGCTTGATGTTTGATGTTTATTGTGCAAATAAAAGTATTGAATATGAATTAACTTGATTCTGGACGGGGGATTTTGTCCTACCTCTTGAATTTTGATGTGGGGGGGGTGGGGGGGGGGGGGGGGGGAGATTATGTCATACCTATGATTTTAGACGGGGGGATTTTGTACTCCAGTGTCACAAATCATGGGGGGGGGGGGTTATGTCCGGGGGGATTTTGTCCTAAACTCCTGTATAGCGGGCACTCGTACATTTTAGACCTGGTGGAATAGTGAAACAATTATACACTTATTTAATTCATGATAAACATGATAAAGAATAGTTTGTGCCTACTGAGTGGACATGTACATTTAAATAGCCAATAAAACATACAGACATGCCGTGTGCTACGTGCCTTCAAGAATGGTCACATATAAACACTGAGCTACTGCGACGATTATCACGGATCTTGAAAGTTTAACTGAGACGATATACCACTCCGGATGTCAGGTCTACACTGGGTGTAAGAGCATTGTTTCTCGGACGCCCATTAGACGTGGCACTTCAGTCTGGTGGGACCTATTTATCATGTTTATTCGAACTAACTGCTATGATTCTAACTGTTTACATCAGCAGTGTCAGATTAATAAATATGAGTTGAAGTGTTCGGGGAACTGGCCGGAATAACTCGGAAGAGGCCAGCAGTCGAAGATTTTACACACTTTTGCGCGGTCCGTGCGCTTTATTTCCTCGAAATCGGTGGAATAATAATAAATTGTGATAAAATAATATGAGTATCTGATATCAGCTGCTTTTGCTGTTCATATATCCAAACAACAAACGTGGCCTGTCGGCACACGAATGCGCCTGGCGGCAGATTGGAGAAACTGTGGCAAAGTTTATTAATCAAAGTGATATGTATTCACAAGCATATGTATGAATGTCAGAATTTCAAGGTCATATTACGGGCAGTGTTGATGTGTGGCATTCGTCTAGAAGTATGATGTATTGAAATATTAAAGTAATCCATTAAGGGATATAGAAGATATGACAGAAATGAGAAGCTTCGGCGAACGTCTTAATGCGGGTAAAAGTTCAAAGTTGTCATAGTCAAAAGGTCAATGTCATATTAAGGGCAGCATGGATGTGTGGCATTTGTCCACAAGTATACTGTGTTGAAATATTTAAGTAATCCTTCAAGGGATATAAAAGTTATAACATAATTTAGAAACTCCGGCGAACTTCTGCCGGACACACGGACACACAGTCTAAACACTATATGCCTCCGGCTCTAACGATACAGGGGGCAAAAAACGTCCACCATACGAAAATAAACGTCGATTCCCTCCGTGTAACAACTATTCACAGTTTCGCACAATAACCAGTGTGTATACTGATCTCAAGGGAACGGTTGCCAAACATGCCATCAGTTCAGTATATCATCATGATCACGGTCCCGTGGAATTACCAGGGGAGATGTCAGTTCAAACCGCCAGTTGTGTCATCATCTGGGCCAGTAGAGAGAGAGAGAGAGAGAGAGAGAGAGAGAGAGTGGTAACTCGTGATACATGTACCTGACCACGGTGTGACCAGGCTTGATCGACGCATGCGGCTTTGATATGGGGGTACACTGTTCATAATGTTGCTCCTGATCAGTACGAGCGTGTTCATTTACGGATCTGGAGCTTCACTGGCCTTATGTACAGACATCATCCCCTTTTTTCTGCGGAGTCGAAATAATTATTAATCTGGTAAATAATCCCTCATCGTCGATATAGTCAATAACCTGTGTCACGTACACGTGAGTTACTGTGCCTTTGCAGACCGTTACCGCCGGTCATAGTCTCGATATTATAATCCACTACCGTACATCAGTATGTGACCTGAGACAATGAACGATTATTATGATGACATTTAACCATTTCACCCTACAAAACTTACATGGATTCGTCCATGATTAATTTTAGATGATTCCATATATTGAACAGGTTGTGGCTGGGCTCCAACAGCATAAACAAACATTATGTTGTAAAATAGGGATACCTATTTTTGTTCGTCCATTCTTTAGATATGATATTTTCGTGCAAAATAAACATTCATTTACCATTAACGGACGTGTTAATTGACATTATCATACTGTTGATACGCAACTTGAATTGCCACTTTAATATCATGAGCAATAACCGTGATTCCTTAAAATGTTAACGAAAACACATATTTATTCTCTCTATTTATCTGTTGTGTACAGTGTTGGTTTCGACATACGTTAAACGGATGATTCAAATATATTTATATATATCTTATATGTAATGATTGATTCAAATTAAGTGGCGGGGGTTGGAGTCTATAGAATGCAAAGCTTAGTCAGATGATTATGTCCTGTCCCTAAATTATGTTCGCTCATTTATAAATGCATGCACGCATAGTACGGCTGTACTCAAATACAAACATTAACATAGTGGAATATCCATCGATATTTTCTTTATGCGTTACCGACAATAGCGCATGCCAGAGACGTTACCGCTGTTTATTTGATGTCGATAGCAATATCAGTGAAATTACGGCGATAGTGATAAATAGAGAATAGTAAGTTAGTGCCGTGAATGGGAAAATATCTGGCAAGGCTTGGGAAACGGGATGGGCAAGGCTTCTGCCGAGACATTCCCGTTTTCCGTTGCCGCGTCAGATTATTTTTCCCATTTCACGGCAACTAACCTACTATTCTATGTATCCCGTCAACACCTACAAATGGCTTTAAAAAAAATGCAAAAAAATTTAAAAAAGTAACCACAATCACCGCATATATTCATACGCGGTGATTAGGTCGTATTGACAGGATATCTAAAATGTTTCACGGCATCGTGTTTCACGGCACATATGCACTGTGTTGACGGGATAAACATGATAAATACGACAACTTCCATATCGCTGATATGTACCTGTCATACTTTTCGCTCTAAATAATTGTATTGTAACATGATTGCGGACTTTTTATTTTTGTCGAGTTATATAACGGAAAACTCGCGCGTTTCTTTGTGTGTGCTTCTGTCCATCAGAAAATTGGGTCTGTTTTGTTTACCCGTTTGGCGGGTTAATCAATGGCTGTGGCCACCAAATTTGAGTTTATTTCGCACGTGTGTAATTTTAATAAACTCGCGGGTTTGTATGTTTATGTAGCTACGCTGGATGCACACTTTAACCATCGTAGATTCAGAAGACAATAACAATGTATGTTCAGGAGTCACAGAGCTTGCTGAGAAGGTGAATCAGCTTGTTGGTGTTCATTAATTTTAGGTGCACCAAATCTCTTCGCAACCTTTACCTTCTACTCGGCTCTTACGAGCAACAGGGAATACCATTCACATCGATGAATAATTACAAACATAATGAATAGTGCACACTAAAATTGACCAACCTCACATACATGACACTTTTATTGACCAACCGTAAAAAAAAAAAGAAAAAAAAAAGCAAACACATTTTTTGCATTCTTCAATATATTGCGCACACCGTCAATATCGCCCACAAACGGTCAATTTTATTGAGGGGAATATTATGGAATATTACATGCTACCCAGTGGTTTACTGTGATTCTAGAGGGATTTATTTCCTTGAAGGATGTTCGCGAGAAGTAATTGACGTCATGTTTTGACGTCATTTCCGGCGAAGAAACAATTCATACGCTAACGTCAAAATTGTCAATTGTGACAACGTTATAAGCAGGTCTAAGAGCAAATTTCACATTTTTTCGAGGAGCATGTAATATACAATTTATTCCGCTACCATTTTGAAATACCGGATTTATTTCCCCTGGCCTGCTCCGCACTCGTTTTTTTATCGGATGTCTCGGGAAATAAATCCCGTATTTCAAAATGGTAGTGGAATAAATTATATTTATCTCCCCGATGAAGCAATATCTCCCGAGGCGATAGCCAAAGGGGATATTGTTTTTGAGGGGAGGTAATCCACAACATTTCCCTCAACCAAGAGCGGTATTTATTTTATTTAATTATGCCGAAAACAAATATGATAAAATCGTCATCGGCCAGGAACAAATGTAACTTATGCAAAAAAATAAATTCGAAACCACCGATGTTCAGTAACTTATTATATTGCTTTGCGTTCAGTAATTCAATAAGTTTTGCAACATTTCGCATTTTTAGTTAGCAGAAAGCCAACTATAATTTAAAAACTTATGCACCCGGTGCGATTAGAAACCGCGACCACGACGACGGCAACGTCGTGTAACGCAAATATCGTCGGCATTACCACTGCGCCACGACGTTTCGGGAATGTTCGGCTAACGCGAGGTTGATATTGTAATTTATCTCAACACAGTGCCTATGTTTCGTGAAAAACGGTGCCGTGAGACATATTTGATATCCTGTCAGTAAGACATAATCGCGGTCACAAAAATGTGTAGTGTTGACCAATGGCAGTGCTGGTTGATCAGACTGGTGAAAATGGTATTGTTCACCATGTTCACAGTGTGCCGGTTAAATTTCGCAAATAAAAACTTATCGCCGGAAAATAGAATTGTTAAAATGAAATTTTCCGGATGTCAAATCAAAATCCATTAAGACCCTCAATATCTAATCGTTTGCTCTGTACCCCATTATGTGCGTCATTCAGACATGACTGACGTCATAATTATAAGTACATCAATATGTCTACGCCATTTAAAATAAAAAATGGCTGCTCCCAGTGATTCCAGTCAGGTATAAACGAATAAAATTGTTGTTTGTCGTGTTGATTATTATTCGCAATCGCAGATCGCTATCCTTGCAGAACATGCTCCGAATGAAAATGGATGGGTCCGGTGAATTTTGAGAGTATATTTCGTGGAAAAGAAACTGTAATTTCACATTGTCGGTGACAAAATATAAACCATTCTTTATCGAACTATGTTCTGAGCGCCAAAGTGTGTTTGATGCAATTCGGTTCTAATTTATCTCCTTTTGAAGGCTAAATGAATTAAGTTGATTTAAATGCTGTTTTACAATTTTGACGGGGTAATTAGAATATGGTCGAGACGCTAGTTTTTGGGTTACATTTAGTCGGCGATTTCGGGGTATTCACATATTTTGTAATTTATAGACATGAGTGCAGCCGCTCTGTGCATTACGTCAGGTGATTAAAATAGCATGTCTTTACTACGTACATTAAGTCCTTTAAGAATGTCTGAGTCCGCCATTAATCTGCTCTTTAATATTGTTAAAATCATAAACATGATAAACAATAGAAAGGTTTCGAGTTTTCCTTCACTGTGTCTCATTCATCTGCGAGATGATCAACAGTCAATGAAAACTCGCGACGAATTCGCAGATTTATTACACTTTCGGAACATACCTCGAAAACTCCAACCATAAATAGAGGATCTCAAACGAGTTTCCATTTGATATGAGATTTATGAAACGAGTCACGCACCGAGCATTTATGCACCGAGCCTCTGGCGAAACCAACATTACTATCCTTCTCTCTGTGCCTGGGAGAGAATGAGCCGAACAATCAACGGCTGAATGTAATCCGCAGTAACTGTTGCTCCCTCAATACACGACCTCAATACACAGCATATGTGTGTCAGGTGTGGTGTGCGTCCTACCACAGGTGAAGTGACGGACCATGGTGTATAAATACATTAAATATACAAAACGAGGATGGCCGCGGCCCGCATGTCGAGCCCGCCGAGGCATTTTATGGTCTCAGAGTGTATTTATTTGATGTTTGATGCCCACTAAACATACAAAGTTTCAAGCAAATCTGACTTACGGTTACAGAGATAGAAGATATGTGAAAACTTTAACGCAAATTTTGACAGAAACTTTAACGCAAACATTTGACCTTGACCTTGAACTTTTGGCTACTACAAACATTAATCTAAAACAAGATTTATATGCAAGAACTTTTTCATCAAAAAGTTACCCTCCACATTTCTTGTATTTCAAGAAATTCCATGAAACATTGATTTGATAGGTAAATCAAATGTTTCTATGGGATATTACAATGGGGGCTGAAATAGATTTTTTTAAAATATTTTTTGGAATTTGTTGACCTATATTCCCCAGATATATAGTAGGCAGGTTTCAGATTAAATTGATCGTTTATTTCACTCGCCCCCACATCCTCGACACCAACTCCCCCCCCCCCCCCCCTTGCCAACGTCTTAATAAATTCCCATAGGAACATTGTATTCGCAATGAAATCAATACATATATGGGCCGCGCTCTGTGAAAACCAGCCTTAATGACAACGTCATGAAAGCATGAAAATGACGTCGCAAAGTTATGCTTAAATTTATTAACGTCACGTCGGATTTTGATACCTGAAATCGTTGCGTCATTGCAATAACTTGTCCTATGTATAGCCGTACGCATTACTAATTGTGGCTCACAAATATTTTAATGTTGGATATGCGTGGCAGAATTTTACAGTTGTTTTCATAGTGGTTCAGTTGTCTGTTTTTTCGGTTTCCTTCAAGGAAACACGTAGTAATTTTGTTGATTATTTTTTATACAAATGAGCATATTGCAAATGATTTGTATACTATTATATGGACGACTTATAAATGACATTTAAATCTAAATAACCATATGACCGGCAGTTTTAGATAACACATCACAAAATCAGTATGATGTAATCATAATGCTAATATTTCTTTTAAACTTTATTTATATAACAATTACAAACAAACGTGAGAACATTTGTAGTCGGCGTAGATGGAGGCGTCTGCATGTTTCATAATTTG
The DNA here is from genome assembly GCA_029237695.1 of Conchocele bisecta. Taxonomy (NCBI): domain Eukaryota; kingdom Metazoa; phylum Mollusca; class Bivalvia; order Lucinida; family Thyasiridae; genus Conchocele; species Conchocele bisecta. The sequence continues at coordinate 36,392,016 of CM055271.1, forward strand.
GGTTGAAACCGGAATGCTCAAAGAAAACAAACTTATCCTGTCTGGCGACCACCATCAGATATTGTCCATAGGTATAACAACGGGTGCGGCCGTTTAACCCCATCTGTTTAATGTAGCGCATGGAAGAGAGATTTTTTCAATCGGTTATCTGGCGTGTTTGATATGTTAGCAATATAAAGCTGTCAAAGCTGTATCAATAAAGTATTAATAAAGAAAATAAAGATGCAGAAATTGGTTATTTTACCGTCTCAAGGTGTTTATCTGACATTTACATGTACATCTTATAAATTTGAAAGCTTCATTTCGTTATATTGAATGTTGAACAACAACTAGAGAAAAGATGGATTCCATGGGAAAATGATATCCCTGTTCTATTATTTTGGGCAATTTACTAGCTCTACATCAAAGATTATTTGTTTAAAGGTATACAATTTACAGTTAACTAAATTTTGACATTTTTAAATGGGTCAAATTATAGCCGTAGATAACATATCGGAGGCGAATTTGTGTAGCTAGCTCCGTACGTACTGTCCCGTGAGATCTAAAGATAATAGCTGCTGTATTCATACGCACGAACTGTCTTGATTCGTATTTTCCAAAATTTAACTGATAAACTGAGCCTAAAACTGTGAAAACTATAGAGAATAGTATATGTAGAGTTTTAGATACAAAACAAGACGGACCAAAACACAATAGGATAAATTGGCACAGGGTACTATTTTCTTGGTCGTACTCGCCGTTTAGGCGCAGCACGACAATGGCTGCCCCCATAGAAATTTGCGTGACATAATATGCTATCTACAAGGACTTTACCACAGGTGGAAGACAGGGACCCCACCAAACAATTTCCGTACAATAGACACCGGAAACGGGTGGGTGGAGTAACGTTTTTCAAATGAGCCATTTATTGGGTCCTAGGTCCCAGTCTTCCACCTGTGGACTTTACATGACGTATGCAATATCATTTACCGGCGACGTATGCCGTTGTAACGAATTGTCATTGTTTCCTATATTATTTATAAATTAAATATAAATGTTTTGAAATATGGCTAAGTATATATTAATAATAATATACATAAATATGTGCGTTGTGATGAAACAAAGAGAAGTTTCTGTGTGAGTACAATTGTAGCACGAAAACGTCACGACTCGTGCGGTCCACTGTCCGCAAATATTGATAACAACGACGCAACGTACGTATTATCAAAACAACGTCGATGCGACAAAGTGACGTCAGATATGTATCTCTGTTGGTCTAGAAAGATGGTTTATCAGTTGAATACTACATTGGTTTATATATCATATAGTTCGAGAGAGATCAAATTTGCTAAGTATCACGGTTGAAAACTCAATTTCGCATGTTTGATCCATAAAGGAGGTTTTCGCTTAGCGCGTCACATATTATGTTCACAGTTTTGATGAGTCACGGCGGTTATCACATGGTGTGTAATACAATTCCCTCGTTATAGATACATGCACGAGTTTACCAAATACGAAATTGTATTCACTAAATGCAATCTGACACACATAAATGAAATTAAACCAGAAACAGATACGCGTATAAGGCAAGGGAGACGCTATGTAACATGTACTGTAACGTTTACGACTACATGTACGTTTTTGAACTTTTACACTAGCGTTACATAACATCTTATCCATATACTAGCACATATCTACTGTACATACAATGTACATGCATGTAAAATCTCGATGAACGATATACTAACACAAAAAAGAAAAACATGTATGGGTCCATACGCGAACTGGGCTGCCGACACCACCAGCTCACATGCTACTCAACATTGCTCGTTTCCGATCATTTATTTTCATAACAACCCCGAGAACGTACATTTATATTTTGGCATAAAATGGTAATTAAAATAGTCAATGGTCTACATACAATTGGTTTGCTTAGCTAATGGTACACGATAATACACTTATATCATATGTCATTACTTGACGTCAACAAAGACGTCAGCTATGTCAAAAGCGTAAATGGAAGCGACGAATCCGACCTCATTTACTCGATAACGTCAGTTTCGCCATAATGCACATTTTCGCACGACGCGGCTAATATAATGTTTGAAGAGGTAAGCCGATGTTCACACTGGTAGTCTTCGTTTGAGGGTGTATTTCTGGCATATTTGTGGGGCATTTTAATAAATATACACGTATCCCAAAAGGGCCTACAATAATAAAATATCAGGTCTACATGATACATAAAATAGGTTATACAAATTCTGATAACGTAAGGAGAGCATATACTGATATGTTTGAGGGTGTATTTGTGGCATATTTATATATATTGAACTATATTTGCATGTATTTCCCACATGATTGGTGATTGAATGTGCATAAATCGAACATATGGCCAATTTAACAGATTTATTTGACTACATATGTCAATTATATGATGTATTTTGTGTCATAATATGCTTTACACTAATATCTGACACTATCTAGAGTGTATTTGTGGTATATTTATATATATGAGCCGCGCCGTGCGAAAACCGGGCTTAATGACAAAATTTTCAGTTTTTACTTTTTCGCGTATTCTGAATTGTACATTTTTTAAAAGCTATATGCCGCAAAATTTATCAATGTATCCCAATTATTTTTCATTTTAGAAGTATTTTTATGACGCGTGGTAAAAACTTATATGACGTTTAGATCAATGACGTCGAAATTACGACGTTTCTATCAACGGTGTATACAAGGGGTGTTGATAAAATACCCGGACAAGTCCTATAGATGTGTCGTCTTTTATCGCATGTCAACCAAATTTGGATATCTCGTAGCCTGGTCAAGTGTCTCTCATTAGGCGAAGACAAAGAATGAAAATAATTTTCATAGCTCGTGTTGCAGTTGCTAATGTAACGTCATGTTTTGGATTGCGGCCCAAGTAATGTAATTTAGTATGAATAATTTTCAAATAAGGTCGAGTGAAAAGTGTTTGCGTTTCCCTGTTGTTTGCTGCTGTCTGAAATAATTTTGGGGAATAATAGCGACATTATTTAACATTTCGTATGCGACGAAATATTTTAAAAATCTGTCATTATGACCGTAAATTACGTACTTTAACGATTGCCAGCTCTGTGTAAAAGAATATGCCTGAAAAACCAAGAGATTATATTAAAGTTTGTATCTTAACACAAAACACGAGATATTGATGATGAGAGAAAGTCCATCATCGGGAGGACAATATGCGAACGATACAGTCGGATAGACAATGGACATGAAGGCGTGAAAAGCTAGGCCAGACATGGACGTACAAAAGTGACGTCGTCAGACGTTGTGACCAAAAGTAAAAGTCTTGGTCGACTGACCACTTTTCGTGAAATGCCAGATCGGTTGAATAATGTTACTGCTGGTATTTCAGGTGGTATGTTTGAACAAAGGTGAATTGCATTGCCTGACTTAACTGTCGGAAGTGCATGTAGAATAAAAAAAATAGATGTTATTTGGACAAATAATAACCCATTGTGCGAGCACGAATAAAAGCATGGACATGTTCTTCTTCCATTGAACAATATGGAGCATAACATTAACATAAAGTCAATTTGACGTCGGGCCCCATATCGCGTGATGACGTTGTGTTGGTAACGATACAATTGCCTATGATATATTAATGATGAGTTGTGCATATGAAATCGATGAAGCATTTATCAATCATCATGTATGTGAGTTTTCAGTTAACCCAAGGCATATGGATGTTGCAGCATAATAATACTGGTTATTCAACCAGCACTGGAAATCGAAAACTCTTACAAGCAACCTATCCGCGATGATTGGTGGCTGGTAATAATGTGATGTGTTGGCAGTTTCAACATTCGCCACACGAGTGACCGTACAACTTTATGTACATATTGTGCTTGCAAATCTGCTAAAATTATCCCGCGGGACCATAACCCAAACCGCGTAAATATAATACATACTTGGATGTTGCAGTTGCAGGTTATGCATATGGGATGCCCATCCCCCATATAAATCCACCACAGCTGGAAGCTCAGTTTAGCTATGTGTGACGAATGACTTTCATATCATGATACAGTGGTGTTATTTTAATTACTACAGACCAACATAAATAGAAAGAAGTAATACAAAGATCACGTACAAACTTTCAATTTCTTTTTTTTTTATCTCAGCCACGCCGATTGGCATTCAGGGATGACCTATATTCCCAAGGGGCGCTTCTCCCCGAATCCCCAATCTCCACCCTTAATGCTTGATAATATGATTGTGCCCACACGTAATTTTCACGATAATTATTTTCTATTTCAATATTATATCATAAGGATGTGTACCTTATAATTGTCGCCGTGTGTCTTTCTTGAGGATCGCATTACCATCGCCTGATATACAATATTATTCAGTCATGTGATTAGCTGATGATTTGATCGTGCGATTTTGTAGCGTGATACCTTATAATTGTCGCCGTGTGTTTTTCTTGAGGATCGCATTACCATCGCCTGATTCAGACATACATTATTATGCAGTCAGGTGATAAACTGATGATTTGATACGACAAATCGTGTGAAAAGCAAGTTTATGACCATAAATTTTCCAATTAATTTCAAAACTTTTCGAAAACTCCACCGACCTCACTGTGTGTTTTGTGCATTATGTATTACTTATACACAAACAATCAAGAAGCTGCATTAAAATCACTGATTCTGAATCTATTAGAGAAATGCGTATGCATTTGTTTTGCCAAATTCAATACAAACCCCGGATATATATGTCATTATATAGCTGCGTGTCTACCTCCGTTTATGATAAAATGAGTGGCATTAAATGACATATAATTTGCGAAGTACGGGTAGAATTGTTCAAAAGTCTCAATTTACCAAGATAATAGTTTATAGGTTATTTAGGAATCAACATGATCACAGTTCAGTGTAGGTGAAGACTTCGCTGATATGTAGCCAGTTAAAGTATGCGTTCACCATTTTGAATTCATGAGGACAACCGACGAAAAAGAGTGACAATGTCAAAGAACGACAGTTAGGCGACAATGTACAGCGCCTCAAGCATTTGTAAGTCATTTATGCTGCGAGGAACTCGTGCAAGTGTCCTTGCTATACTATTTTGTCACGACTCCATGGTCATAGCGTCAAACATGGATTCACGTTAAATGACGTCACAAGTGCGTGATGTCACATCATGACGTCATACTATGTATACTGAGGCATCGCGTCTCATATTAGTGAAAGTTTCAGTAAGTTATCATTTTCCGTTTTCTGTTCACACTTAATGTTAACGGACACCAATAAACTTAAATGGGAGGGCAAAATGTAATCTTTTACGGCGACGTTAGACAATTTGAATTGTCGTTTTTCCGACGTCGTTTACCGCTTTTCATGACGTTGTCATTAAGCCCGGTTTTCGTATGGCGCGGCCCATATTTAAACTATATTTGGGTGCATTTGAGTGTATTTGTGTGTTTCGTGTAACCGTTCCCCCGGACCCGCTAGCTTTGCTCGTTCGACGGTATGGCCGCACCACTTTTCAATACCCTCGTATGACGCTGCATCACAATTAACTGTCGTCAATTAGATTCTGAACTAAATTCTCCAATAATTACAATGTATTGTTCTGACGGTACATGTATATAACCTATCATAGTTGGCGATGGTAGCAAATTACAAGGCACATGTCGGCTAATTATAGATTTAAAATCGATAGTGGTGCGTTTGGTTTGTTCACTACATGTACATATATCATAGTTTTATTCTGTTCAATGTTTGATAGTATACATACTAACACGTGTAGATACATTGAGTGTACCTTATCAGCAAATACAGTTTACAGCAAGCACGTTCAATGAGTCTATGAACACGCATTTCTACTGTAGGCTGCTGTGTTGCATTGTAAAACGTCGGCGTTTCAATAACGTCATTTTCTCAATGACGTTACTATTTTTTCCTTGCGTGATTCACATGGTGCTACAAAAAGTGAGATAAAACAAAAACTATGAAACATATTTGCATTTACTTTTCAGCGTAACGTAAAATTTTGTCATTAAGGCCGGTTTTCACAGAGCGCGGCCCATATATATATATATATATATTCGAATTTCATGAAATAAGAAAATGGAAGGTTGACCTTTTTGTTATATATTTTTTAGATTTATTGCATTTAATATTCAAATGTTAGTCGGCAGAAACATGTGGAACAGACAGTAATCCGCTTCATCACGTTTTGCGCATATCTGAGACCTAATGGCTTGAAGGACCCCACATACAGGTAATACACATCGATATCCATGATATATAATCACGGTGTGTTAGCACCACTCATTTGAAATATTTCACTGAGATGGTTCAAATGAATGGTACCACCATACATTATACTTCTATCTTGAAATAAACAGGATATAACAATATTTTTCATGAAAATGTATCCTAAATAAACTGCAATTGAATATACAGTAGAACCTCTCCAAACCGGAAACCCAAACAAATTTGTATTCTTAATTATGGTGGCTTCAGTTTAGAGTTATCTAGTATATTAATCTGTGTTCTTGTCCTGAAATCACACCTCATTTCTTGGAGTACTTATTTGTTTTACACCATTTGCTCGGAATAGATGTACAATTGTGAAACCACATGGGTTGTTACTAGATGTCAGATAGTTATAGCTGCTCAACTGACCAATGGTCAGATCATATGATCTAAAAGCCACTTTGTAATCAGATTATATACATCATGATTTGATTGGGATAATTAAACAGTTATGAAACTGCAATCTTTCAGATCTCCGGAGAGAATCACGTTAGCCCTTTATTAACGTTATTAAAGGCACTCGGTCGCAGATGTGCATAGACAGGGATACAACAGAATAGGAAAATAGTTTAAATGTAATGTCTGTCTGTTTATGTTTTGAAAGTTTTGTAAGAGTTTCTCAAATCACCTATAATTTCTGTTTGCCTACAGCTAATATCTTCATATTGCACACATGCATTACTTAGTAACGAAACACCATTCCGCATGGCCAAATCACATTTGTTTTCATTCGGACTCTTGACGGATATATATGCTTAACAGGTGCCATGATACATAAGACCAACTAATACATGCATGTATGATGTACTTGCATCTTGATATGATATCATATGAGTAAACAACACATTCATTGCTAAAAGAAAAAGTATAGATTTCTTTCACTTTTGTATACAAATGAACATCCATATTGTCACATACTACATACATAAATTAGATTTACAATCGTGTCATATTTCGAGGTCCGAAAACAAATACATACATGTATTATGGCAATAATGTTCATTCATTTTAGATAGTCTTATGACCACTACAAGAGTATGATTTAATTATAGGCACTCACTGATTTACCCGTTATTTAACCGTTATTACCAGCTGGGACATTTTATACATATACATTTCAAACTGACAGTTTACTTTTCTTCTGCAGTTTGTTTATTATGTTATCACATTAATATTGCATGCTATGCAGATTTAATTAATGCTTATTTCTGTATTATTTCATCTATAAACTATAACATTATCTAGCGGCGCTTTCAAATCGCTGTTCAGTTTATTTCAACACCATGGCATCTAAAATACGTTTAATATGACTGATCACTAGCAGCAGACGCCGTTCAGCGGAAGTTGCTGGTTATATACTATAATTTCTACTACACTATTGCACAAAACATTTTAACATTTGAATTGCGCCGCTGCCTCTTTACTATGGATACGGTCATGAATACACGTATATAATGTGCACCGAGGTCAATGTCACTGGGGACTTGTGTTCTAATATCAAGCTGAATATATTACAGTTTTATGTAGATATTCAGCTCTCATTTGGGGTTTTCTCCATACCCTACAGGTTAAATAGGGTTTCGAACCCGTTGCTTGGCTTATTATCACGACTATACACTACTGTGCTCTTGTACACCGTATGCGGCTAAATATTTCTGATGATAAACATTTTTTTTATAAATGATAAATGATGACTGATCATCATTTTGTTTTAAACTGTAGAAGTGTAGTATTAGCATGGGTAAACTTTGGAACATTTAGCCTTCGACCTTCAATACAGCGGTAAACCCTATTATAATTGCCGTAGCTAATGCCTCTTCCGGAATAGATTATCGGTGTATCATGTGTATCAAGTATCCGATTGTGAAATTAGCACCGTGCTACTTGCCGCTACTTGCAAACTGACCATACGGTTTCCAACAGACTGGTGTCAGTCCATGAATTTGTATAACATTATTCCTAAAACATTTAAACTTCAGCTAGTATCCTTCAAATATGCATTTTATATCTCCAGCCAGAATTCATGTTAAGCCAGCCGGCCACAGAGATTGGGATATTTCAGAAAATGGTGGTATTATTGGAAGTTAAAGGTTATGGGGTAAATCTAAAACATTAAGGACTGATACCAGTCTAGGTTTCCAGCTGTGCTCAGTAATTATTTGTTTCAAATCGACAAACGGCTAACGTTTCACTTTCATCTGCAATAATACACTACGTGCCCCAAATTCGTGTAATGCGCCAATACCTGCTGTACAAGGGAACCTCCATAAACCGGATACATATGCAGTGATTTGTTTACCAGCGCATCGCGCGGCAAGTCCACACAAAACATTCGGAATTATTATTATTATTTCCATAGGACGACATACTATTTTATCAGAAGGGACCCCAACCTTTAAAAGTGTCAGATTATAGACTACCTATGTATTGAATTACCAGTATGTTCGGCTTAGATATACTTAATTATAAGATACGCAGCCTGATCAGGGTCTACACTGGTCACAAAAGTACGTTGTAAATATAAAATCGATAACATGATGGCATTAAACATTTCATTAAAACGAGAGTAGAAATCAAAAATTTACAAAACATATGTCGCTTCTGCGAATAAACAACAAACCTATACTAACAAAAAAGACGTAGTACGCAATAATAGTTAGGCACTGCATGGGTCTCAGATTTCACAGAAAGCAACTCTAGTTATTTTTAAATATTATAAACACGTTTTTCAATCGATGGTTACTAATTTACTTTAGCTAATGTAATTACTCTAGCGTCTATAATGGAAACTTCTTTCTAAATGGTGTATAATAAATATGACCATTTCACAACAAAATATAGACATTTTACAATTTTCCTTACTGGCAAACAGGCCTACACGTACACCACCGCCTGCGCTAATCTCGCCAATATTTGTAAATTCTTCTTATTTCAAAATACCTGATAGTGTACTTGAAATCAAATAGCTTGATGGGTGTAAAGGCCGAGGCTGAAAATACTCAATAAATGCAGGGTGGTTAAAAAATATGTCCCCACATTAAATAGAGATAACTAGTGTTCTAAGCAAGATAATCATTCAAACAAAAGTTTATTACAAAGTAATATATTGTAGCATATTACTCATTATATATTCCTACTTATTACGTCACTACTTGCATGGTATGACGTTCAATACATAAATGTATGATGATTACAGATATTTCAAAGAATTCATGGAAATTGGTCGGAAACGGTTACGAATGTTGAAACGCGATCGATAGCATCGGAAAATGATAATGCAATGTTACGGCTGACTGTTTAAACCATTAACCTTATACAACGGTAAGATTATGGCCTTGGTCGTTCGCACTTGGGAAGACGTAAATAACATACACTAATCTCATTAAATTCAGCTCAGGTCAGTTATGCAAACAACCATGCTCCCCAGACAATATTAGGACACACAATTGTATAAATATCCAGGTTGCTGGCAGTCCTGCCACAACACCAGAGATAACAGTAGTATCATGGCACATGTAGCCGGGTTACACATCAAAATAGCTCCCGACTCCTCTGTGCCCACTGCTTGTAATTCTCCGGAGTATTGCCTTCATATTGACTATCAGTGGCGAAAATGGGATATAAAAGCCGTCCGTCCGTCTGTCCATCTTTAACCAGGTATATTTGTGCGAACAAGAGATAATTGTGCAACATTTTTTTCTTGTGCAGACTATTTACAGGTGCACAAGTAAGTGTGTTTGCAAGTATACCGCAGTGTGTCCGTCCGTCCGTCCGTCCGTCCGCCTGTCCGTCCGTCACGTTTTCCATTCGCCTATAACTTCTGTACTGTATGACCTATTGGCTTAATACTTCGTGTATATGTTCATTATCATCCATAATTTCATTCACTGTCCTTTCCACGCCCAAGTTAAAGGTCAAATAACTTATAAATTTGCGTCCAGTCGATGCGTGCGCGTTTCTCCATTATCCTATAACTTGTTTGATATAATACCAATTGGATTGAAACAAAAAAAATTCATGTGCATGTTTGTTATCATCCATATTTCCATTCGCCACCACACTCATGCTCTCCCCATGCCCAATGTCAAGGTCAAATAAAAATAGAAATTCGCGTCCTGTAGATGCGTGTGCCTTTTTCTATTCTCAAGTAACGTGTTTACTGTCATCCATATTTCCATTCCCCACCACCCTTTCACTCCACGTGTTCAAGGTCAATGTCAAATAAAATAGAAAATTGCGACCAGTAGATGGGTGCATGTTTCTCCATTCTCTTATAACTTCTTTATTGTACAACTATTTGGCTTCAAACTTCATGTGTACGTTTATTATCATCCATATTTTCATTTCACAACCCAGCATGCACCCGCCCCCTGGGCATCGGTCAATGTCATATAACTCTGAAATTTCCACTTCAGTACATTCATTCTGCTACAAGCTCTTTATTATATGAGTGATTCACTTGAAACTTCATATGCATCTTTGTCCTTATTCATATTATCTTTCAATAGATGCATGCGCATTCCCCCCCCTATTCTTCTATAACTGCTATATATTACCGTAGTAATGTGCATGTTTGTGATCCAGCCACCACGGCTATGGGATACGTGCCGTTGATGTCGTTCTTGTCATTATATTTGTATTATGAACTAATGGCAAATAAATACTATTTGTAAGACCCATTTTTGTCAAACAGCCGTCCACTTGCATGTACATGTATATTTACAAAGTACATGTATTCGTATGCGATATGTATATGTGCATTGGATCCGAACTGTAATCGAAAACACTGCAATGGCATTCGCGTGACAATTACCTACTTTTCGCAAACTATGGGTCAATTCCAATGGTTTGATATCTAGCAGTATAGCCACTATGCAGCACAATAACCTGAGTCAGTGATCAGAAACGAATGACCTTCCATTAGCACGACCTTGCTCTTTTTGACTGTCGCAAGATCGCTGAAACACTTTGCCATCTATTTACAGTGAAACTTTCGTAAGAATTTATCCATTTAACCCTTTCAACACCACAGGCCTGTATAGTGGTATTGGCAAAACGTGTAGATCCAGATGAGCCGTCTCATCAGGGTCTGCACTTTTTGCTAGTAATTTTCATATTTTTGACAACAAAAACACCCCCTTTTCATAAATGGACTATTCTGAAAATCATTTTGTGACAATTGGATTAGTTGCAAAATTAACATATCAAAAAACATTCCAGTTACTTAGGGGTGAAATACAAACATAATCTCCATAGTTTGGCCTGGTAATTTCTGGTGCGTGTATTATATAATAAGTATGTAGTTATATAAACTTAACAGCATTATCCCATTACATTACTGAATTATTTTTTGTTGTCTGCTGTTTATTTTCTAATGTTCATATGTCTCCTCAAAAACATTCTTTGGCAGTACTTGGGAATCATTTTCAATGTAATCTAGATTTGGCAGTAAGCGATGCTTACGGAATAACCCCGCATGGGCCCAGGTGCCCCTAAATGTGATTTGTAGTATGTGGGTCTGTGACCTTGACCCTGGGCTTAGCGGGGGCGACACGGTCATGGATTTGTCATAGCATGATTTCTCCGATGTTAAGTTTTAGAGGAATGCATGTGTGAAATATTAAGAATTTTCGATGAAGGAAATAAAGGTCATAACAGATTTCACCGATGTTAAGTTTTGTGAAGAGACTAAGTATGTGACCTTGACCTTAGGATCAGCAGGGGTTGGACGGTCGTGGATTTGTAGACCCTTAGAGGAATGCATGCGTGAAATATTAAGAATGTTCTATGAAGGAAATGGAAGTTAGAATATATTTCTCTGATGTTAAGTTTAGTGACGGACGGACGGACAGACAGACAACCTGAATCCAGCACCCCCCCACCCACCCCCCCCCCCCTACACACATACACAGCTTGTTGTGGAGGTATAATGATTATAAAGTGCTGACAAACCATGGCTTTACTGATAAAAAAGAAAATATATCGAACAGCAGCAGACGACAATTTTCGTTTCCTGCACATTTGAAGGGTTAAAGCAATGCAAATACATGGCTTTTGACTTTTATTCCTACTAATACTGAAATACTTGAAACAACATTTTGTCAGATAGCCAGAAATGGCAAACACAAAAACCCTGCCACCTCTCTCCTAGAGTATGCAGATCTACTAGCGAAACAGGGATTGATCTATTACACTGGCAGCATTAGAACACAGAAACGAGCAACAATACCACCCCCCCCGCCCCCCCCCACCCCGCCAACCCCCACCCCAAATGCCTATGCTTTAGGGCATTTGACTACATTGATCGGTTCATTTGATTGGTATGGAATATATTCAAGCCAATTTCCATTGTTAAATATTTGATGGTATAATACAGTAGAACCTCTCTAAACCGGACACCCTGGCTTAGAGGGGTTTCACTATAAATCGGGCATTTGATCATTTTGAGCCATAGTTGCGTGCTATGCGATCACGAACAGACATTGTCACCTCAGATAAATTACAAAAAAAATCATAAAAACTAAGATCACATGTGGTTCTTGGTGTCCGGTTTAGAGAGGTTCCACTGTGCTCTGGTGCAATAGTAAACGTTTTATGTGCTGGCTATCAAAAGAATGGCCTGCTTGGTACAGCCACAAACCAGATGTCTTTTCAGATAGCCATTACAGGTGGCATGTCCAGTCTGTTGGGGTCCATTCACACTAATTAAATACCATTATAACGATTTACCTAAGGAGTGTCAGATCGTAATCACCCCCGTCCTGCAGTTAAACCCATGCATACTGATAATGTTCCCTAAATGTTTCAGCAGTGCTGTTTAATTCAAGAATAATGATGCCCCAAGATATGTATTGAGTATTTTCAGCCACGGCCTTTAACATGTTTAACACACAAAACTTGTGCATGATTAGCAAAACTAACCGAATCTAGCAATACGAGAACTGAATGTTATCGCTGGCGTAGCCGATGTTGTAGTTTTCAATCATGTGACCACAATCGCGAGGTCATGCGCAGGAAATAGGACTGCTATATTTAGCAAAACTGGCTTTGCAACGCTAGTTCTTTTTTTCAATAATATTTTTTTTATTATTACTTTAAGTTTTTTCAGGTCATATACGTATATGTTCCGAAATACAAATCTACCGTAAAATGTTCTTTCACTAACTGTTTTGCTCACAGTTCATTCACCCAGGGCCTTTAACAATTACAATGATGAATGAAATGTCGTCTGCTGATTATTATTTTGTTTTCCTCATCAAAAGCATGCTCTCACAGCACTTTATAATTATTTCCATTTAATTGCTGCCTGGTCGGATGACACTTCAAACCGAGATCCCGTCCCTACATGACCATAGCTGTTGCTGGGACATATAACCCACCGACTTTTATTTCCTCAGTTTCTGAAATGCTGCCATGGTTTATTGACAGAAAACAACATATATAACAACAGCAGACGATAATTTTGGTTCCCTGATTCTAAGGATTAAAATATGACTTGTATACACTAGTTTCCATGCTATTTTGAATAAAAAATAAAAGTATCAAAGAGGCTGGATCTCAAGTACGCATCAGGCGACACATTTAATTAGTATAAATAATTAAAAAATATAATATCTCATTTGCATATGAAAATAGCCTGATACCACAGTGGGTCACTATCAGCAAAATAAATATTACTAAATTATTTTATCTGTATAGCGGGCACTCGTAATTTTTAAAACTGGTGGAATAGTGACACAAGTATACACTTATTTAATTCCTATAAAGAACATTTTGTGCCTACTGAGTGGGCATGTACCTTTAAAGTCTCATCCGACAGACCAGTGGGATGGACATAATGGAAGTACTATGAACGTATGTTTTAATGCCCTAAACGAGGCTAAGTTCATATTGTATTTCATAAATATACATAACCGTTCACATTGACCGTTGGCATGGGGGATTTATACGCATTTCGACGTTTTTCCCGCCAAGTGGACGGGATGGGATGACTGGCGACATAGCGGTAATTACAGGGACACACCTGGGGAATTAGACAGCAAAATAATCCGAGCAAATGGAATTGGACAGAAAAACAAAATCCTAGCATGGGTTGGCTAGCAGGCTGGCTGGCACAACATTCGGACCTAATGCGGATTCATTTATTTTGCATACTCTATAATATAGTATAATCTGCTCCATGGAAGAGACATTTGGTGTAACTGACCTAATGTTAAATTAATGAGTTCAATATGTTCCCAAGAATGAACGGCCGCGCAAAATAATATCTGCCAACAACATCATGCTAACAACAGGGAACAGTTATTTTATCATGTTTATGGGCCCCAAGTGACTCACAACTGTATCTCCACTTGTGAGAGAGAGGGACACCTGCACTCAACGTCTGAGAGGAGTCAGTGGTTTTATCCGATTTATCAGATTATCAGCATGATAATGATGTATTATAGTTACAGGATAGCATGATGTTTTGAATAATCTATTTTATGGCCGTGTCATCTGTCTTACTAAACACGTTCACACTGGATTAATGGGTTACAAAACATGATATTATAAACATAAAATATCACAATGATAGCATGCAGTTAATGGCAAACATTCCAAACAATTTGTTTCCGTTGGACACCACTGTATAAAACACTGATTGCAACCTACATGACATACGCAGACCCATATTAGTTTGCAAATGCAGAAAGTTTGATAAGAGCATACATTCAAAGGAGTTACCGTGTTGTTGGTGAAAACCGGTAGTGTTCACATTTCCGATCCAAATTATATGTTTTGACTACAATTTGAATCGTCTCAACACGACTGATCACATGCTGTCACGACAGAGATACACATTACCATGATTACTGGCATAGGTTATTTTTGAAAAATAACCATGCTAACAGAAAAATGTGTTGAATATCGACATAACTAGGAAGTTATTTAAAATAGCTGGCACGGTTATCCTAGCCATTTACATGATGTAAGTGTATCGTGTCCGATATATGTATATATAGTATAATTATGGAGAGCGCATGAACCACATAATGAACACAGTGAAACTTGCGTACATGTTATATGCATATGTGAAACACAGTGTAGTATCCATGATCTTGATGGTACCTCTTAGATTTTGGTTACTCGACTGACGCTAGTCACCATGGTCGTTTTGGTTGTTGTTCTCATTATAATTTGAGGACGTGATTGCACATAACTGGCATCGTTTATGTTTGTCCAAAACAAACAAAAAAATGTGTTGAATGTCAACATAACTTGAGGAAGTTATTCAAAATAACTGACACGCGTTATCCGAGCCCTGAAAATATAATG
Organism: Conchocele bisecta; assembly: GCA_029237695.1. NCBI lineage: Eukaryota > Metazoa > Mollusca > Bivalvia > Lucinida > Thyasiridae > Conchocele > Conchocele bisecta. The sequence continues at coordinate 36,407,615 of CM055271.1, forward strand.
TGGCCGCAATCAAACCATACATGGTATATGAAAATTGCATGTACAACATCATGAAGATAACGAGAGCCGTGTATGATGTGTATATCTACATGTTATGTACACATGTGAAACCCAGCTATGGCGTTATTGCTATTTTTTCAAGATAACGTGATACAGTTAGTATACATAACTGGCGTAGGTTATGTTTATCAAAAACAAATACGAACTATGTTGAATGTCAACATAACTTGAGGAAGTTATTCAAAATAACTGACACGCGTTATCCTAGCACTGAAGATATAATGTGGCCGCAATCAAACTTTTCATGGTATATGACAATTGCATGTATAACATCATAAAGATAACGAGACCTGTGTATGATGTGTATATCTACATGTTAGGTACATATGTGAAACCGAGCTATGGGTTGTTTTTCAAGATAACGTGAGACAGTGAGACACATAACTGGTATAGGTTATGTTTGTCAAAAACAAATACGAACTGTGTTGAATGTCTACATAACTTGAGGAAGCTATTCGAAATAAGTACCACGGGTTATTCTAATATAGTGCATGCCTGCCATGGTATATGGAAATTGCATGTACACCATCATGAAGATAACTTGACATGTGTGTCAGTCATGTGTATATCTGCTTGTTATGCACATATGTGAAACCCAGCTGTGGGTTATCTTTCAAGATAACGTGAGACAGTTATTACACATAACTGGTATAGGTTATGTTTGTCAAAAACAAATACGATCTTTGTTGAATGTCAACATAACTTGAGGAAGTTATTCGAAATAACTATCACGGGTTATTCTAATATAGTGCATGCCTGCCACATTATATATGGTAATTGGGAATATTTAAATGTAAGTAATTTTTCACCAATAACAAAAAAAGTCACCTTCCCCAAAATGTTTAGTTTGATGAAATGCCATCAAATATTCAAATTTTGATTTTATAGCGAACAATTATTTTCATAGGGGGTGGGGGGGGAGCTTGGAAATGATGTAAATAAGAAAACAATAGTTAGTATTTGAAAATCGATCCACAAATAAAAAAATATGTAAATCAAATCTATTTTTAGCCCCCATGTTAAATTCTCATAGGAAAGTCGTTTTGTCGCAATAACATAAATATTTGATGGAATTTCTTCAAATAATTTTTTTTGCGAGGTTGACTTCTTTATTAATCATGTTAATCATGTTAATGATGAAAAACTACTTACATTTATATATTTTTAAGATTTAGTGTGTTTAATGGCCAATAGTTTGTCGGCAGCAAAACGTGGAACAGAGAATAGATGTGTATCGTTGATATTTTATCTAAATACCCTATTCTGATGTATGTATTCACGTAAATTATCATGATCATCGTATTAGTCGTAATATATAATGCATATGAGGAACATGCCAGATATTTTGAGTGAAACATCGATGAACATGTCGTAGAGTTGAGAATACTTGTTTTCTTTGTAGATGTTGTAGCAGTGAGAGACACAGTTAAACCAATTCAATGAACATCCCAACATTTCAACATGTTGAACATGTCGAATTATACGGATAAAACAGCATACAATTCACCATCACTGTCATGATTATCACGGTTATGGCAAAAGTGGTATTAAAATGAACAAGGGAATTAACACCACGCTGTAAACTATAGTTAAGTTAACATTTGATTTTGTGTTACCTCTCTTTTAAATTGTGTAGAAATGATAGATACTGAAAATAACTGATACAGGTTATCTACAATTTGATAACGGAAGGGAGACAACTCTCACACAACTAGAAGAAATAACTGTATCAGGTTATTTCGAACGTAACTGAAATCAGTTACACCCCTGACTGATTATAAGTCAATAGCCGCTATCTGAGGCAGGGAGAACGGTAATATGATCTGTAGCTCATATCAGCGAGATATATATAGAGGTAGCTAGGTATTGGGGGAGAGAGTTCTCCACAAGTCTTTAAGTTGTAAACCTCGTTCGATAATTGTGTCGTTTGTAGTTTAGCTAAATACAACAGTTTAATAAATGATGGGTTCTGTTTATGTGTTCCATGCCCAGAGAGTGGATTTGATAATACTTTGTAACAACACATACTGTGTCCCGAGTATGCGTCGGCAGCGTCGGATTCGGGCCTGAATCCCGTTTTCAAGTATGGTGATCAACTGAAGTCAGAAATGCACGAACATAGGAAAATCGGCCGCCCCCAACAACAGAGTGCTATGGAGGCTGGCCAAACAAGCCAAGTTGCCCAATGTGCACCTATACTGTGTTGTATTACCATGGCTCGAGTGTGCGTCGGCACCGTCGGATTCGGGCATGAATCCCGTTTTCAAGTATGGTAGTCAATTGAAGTCAGAAATGCACGAACATAGGAAAATCGACCACCCCTGCAGCAAAGTGCTATATAGCGGCCGGCGAAACAAGCCAAGTTGCCCAATGTGGACCTATACTGTGTTGTAGTACCATGTCCCGAGTATGTGTCGGCACCGGCGGATTGGGGCCTGAATCACATTTACTATCCAGAAAGCCACGAAAGGCAAATCGACCACCACCTAAATTAAAATAGCATGGCGGCTAGCCAAGCAAGCCAAGTTGCCCTATATAGACATACACTGTGTTTTAGGACTATGTCCCCAGTAACCGTCGGCACCGTCGGATTGGTGCCTGAATCCCATGTATAAGTATGGTGGTCAGTTGAAGTCAGAAAGCCACGAAAAATGGCAAATGGACCATCCCCTAAATTTAACTGGCATGGCTGCTGGTCTTTATCCGTCGGCACCGTCGGATTGGGGCCTGAAATTCATTTAGAAATATGGTGGTCAGTTGACGTCAGAAAACTAGGAACACCAGGAAAATGGACAGTCGTCTATATTAAATATCCCCATCTCACTCTCTGCTAGCCATCTGTCCACTTCTCTCAATCTACATGTGCCTCTCTTCCACCTTGTGTCCACCTCTCTCCATCTCCTCCTTCTGTCCTCTTGTGTCCATCTCTCTTCTCCCTTCCCACGTATTCCCACTTATCTCCATGTCGCACCCTCGTCTAATCACATTTTCCATCTCGCTCTCTTTCCCCGTCGGTAAATATCTCTCTTTCTACGTCTCTTCCAACTTCTCACCACCTCTCTGCACCCCTGCCCCCGTAGGTCCATCTGTTTTCAACTATATCCATCATCTTTCCACCTCTCTCCATCTCACTCCATCCCTTGGATTTCAACCTTACTCCACCTCCATGTCTTCCTTCATGTGTCCGTCACTCTCAATCTCAATCTCAATCTAAATCTCAATTTTGTCCCTCGTGTGTTCACCTCTCTCCATCTCCCTCTCTTTCGACGTCTCTCTATCCATCTCTATCCATCTCACTGTCTTCCCTCGTGTTTCTACCTCTCTCCATCTCCCTCTATTCCCACATGTGTTCACCTCTCTATCTCTCCCTCTCTTTCCTCGTGTATCCACGTCTCTCCATCCATCTCTCTGTCTTCTCTCGTGTTTCTGATGACAGATTCACACGTTCCTGTAGTGATTTTCCTCATTTCCCTGCGAATAGCCGTTTTCAGTTCATCTAGGTTGTTTGGTAAGGGGTTGTAAACTCTGTCTTTTAAATATCCCCAGAGATAGAAATCAAGAGGGCTCAGGTCCGGAGAATGGGGCGGCCACTCATTTTTCGTCTTGAATGAAACAAAGTTGTCTCCGAATTTCTGTTCAAGCCACGCAATGACGCGTAGTGCTGTGTGCGGGGTTGCACCGTCCTGCTGAAACCACATGCTACTGATGTCTATTCCTTTCCTGCGTAAGGCCGGCATAAATTTACTCCTTAGGATATTCAAATAACGTTCGCTGTTGATTGTTTCAAGATCCCTAAACTCATCCTCGAAGAAGAATGGTCCGATTATTCCCTTAGCACTTATTGCTGCCCATACGGTAAGTTTCTCGCCATGTAAGGGTTTCTCAATATAAATGTTTGGTTTTTCACTGCCCCAATAACGACAGTTTTTCTTGTTTACCTGCGCATTCAAATAAAAATGAGCTTCATCCGAGAACCATAGCACATCTGTGATTTCGAGATGTTCCTTCATCCAATTAGCAAACCGTAGTCTACTTGAAATATCCGAGTCTTTAAGGTGCTGCATAATTGATATGGTGTATGGAGTCAACTTCAAATCATACCTTAGCATTCTGTGAACACTTGCACGACTAGGATTGTTGGTAATGTCACCCATTATTTTGCTAACAGATCTCTGTGGTGTTTCTTCAATCACATGCCTGACTTCTTCGATACTCTCTGAACTTCTGACAGATTTTGGCCTTCCACTATTGCCGTGTCGTCCATCGAGAACAGATCCAGTTTGCTCAAACCGCTTCACTGTTCTATGTACTTGCAACTTTGTAAGCCTCTCCTGGTCAGTATGTCTTCTCTGCATCTCTCTTATTACTGTTATCGGTGAAAAACTGGAATAATACAGCTTAACAACTTCGGAGGACATTGTTTGTGGCGACGCCATCTTGGATAAACAATCAGTTACGTCATGACGTCATCATGACGTCATGACGTCAACATTTTCCCGTAATTTCTAAGCAAACAAAACTTTATTATATCATCTTCAGTTTGATATATAAAACATCAAAATTGATTCATAGATAACATTTTAACAGCCACTTGTAATGGTATCAGATATTCTGAGACACCCTGTATGTCCACCTCTGTCCACCTCTCTCTCTCTCTTTCCTCGTGTGTCAAACCTCACCATCTCAATGTCTTACCACGCTTGTCCACCGCTCTCCATCTCTATCCCTTCCCTCGTATGTCCAACTAACACAGCCAAGGATAGAGCAACATGATTTTGGGAACAGCAGGTGGTACATTTCGGTAACAGTGCGGATACATTTTCCTTTTGTTAATTATTCACAATATACGCCATTGGAGTTATTGTTGTACCGAAGCAACATAGCTATTTTCGATCAATACTTGCTAATTTTGTAAATCGATTAATTCTGATAACCTCATTTTTAAACGACGTGTATCTATAGTAACGGTCATAAATGGATAAAGAAAGAGAAATATTAGGGGAATGGAGTATACACTGTAAATATAGATTATTCTTAAATATGTAAATGGCCTTATATGCAAGACCCAAGACCGGACCATATGAGCGACAGGAAAGGTCCCCACCACTCCCGGGCATGGTCTGTTACTCCGGGATAGTTATTTTTCCGGCAAAACGGCCAACATAACCCATTTGGGACTCTATGCTGGGCCTCCAAATCCAAAGACACAAAGACCGGACCAAGTGGGCCGAGAGTGGGAGGCACCCGTCACGCACTGCAGGGGGCGTTGAATCCGGGAAATGGATACAAGGGCGAAGGGAGTGAGATTTGACTATGTTCGTGCATTTCTGACTTCAATTTAACCACCATACTTGAACACGGTATTCAGGCCGGATTGCGACGGTGCCCACGCACACTCGGGCCATGGTACTACCAGGCGCGTAGCTGCATTAAGGCACTGCAGGCCCGGGCCTGCAGAATTTTCGAGAAAATGGAAAAAATAAAAACGCCAAAAATGTAGGCAACTTTGTAGGTAACTTTTTGCCAATGTGCCAGAGTGCATCATTTACCTTCTAGTTTCGATTTTTTTCAGACCCCCTAGCATACTCGCATCAACGGTGCTCGAAGTCGTCAACCGGGCCTGCAGATTCAAATTGGCTAGCTACGCCCCTGACTACAACAAGTATAGATGCACATTGTGTAACTTGGCTTGTTTGGCCAGCCGCCATAGCACTTTATTGTAGGGGGTGGTCGATTTTGCTGTGTTCATGCATTGCTGACTTCAATTGACCACCATGCTTGAAAAAGGGATTCATGCCCGAATCCAACGTGCCCACGCACACTCAGGCCATGGTACTACAACACAGTATATGTGCACATTGTGCAATTTTGTTTGGCCAGCCGCCATAGCACTTTATTGTAGGGGTGGTCGATTCTCCTGTTTTCGTGCATTTCTGACTTCAATTGACCACCATACTTGAAAACGGGATTCAGGTCCGGATCCGACGGTGCCCACGCACACTCGGGCCGTGGTACTACAATACTACAATACCGCATAAGTGCACATTCGGCGACTTGGCTTGTTTGGCCAGCCGCCATAGCACTTTATTGTAGGGGGTGGTCGATTTTCCTGTTTTATTGCGAAACGCCCAGAGGGCGAACGGGATTAAGGGCGAAACGATCCAATTGTGCTACAGGAAGTCATCTCAATCATATTAGTTAAGTTATAGTTAAGTGAGACGAAAATGTGTGCTAGTGACGAGTAGTGTGCGATGGTAGTATTGCGTGGAAAAAAATGCATAGCAAATTCAGCTCGGCCTATTTTAGGCCATGACATCACTAAACTGAAGTTGCCCGCCGGTAGTTCATCCGGTAAAGAATCTGCCCTGCAGTGTACACCCGCCGGAAATAGCGTACACTGTCAGAAATGGCTAATCTACCACCCCGGAATTAAAATGGCATGACGGCTAGTCAAACAAGCCAAGTTGCCCAATGTAGACATATACTGAGTTGTAGGGCTATGTCCAGAGTATACGTCGGCACCGTCGGATTTGGGCCTGAATCTCATTTACAAGTATGGTGGTCGGTTGAAGTCAGAAAACCAAGAAAATGGGCAAATAGACCACCCCCAGTGTACAGCCGCCGGAAATGGCGTACAGTCAGAAATGGCTAATCTACCACCCAGGAACTAAAATGGAATGACGGCTAGTCAAACAAGTCAAGTTGCCCAATGTAGACACATACTGAATTGTAGGACTATGTCCCGAGTATCCGTCGGCATCGTCGGATTTGGGCCTGAATCCCGTTTTAAAGTATGGTGGTCAATTGAAGTGAGAAATGTACGAAAATAGAAAAATCGACCACCCCCTACAACAGAGTGCTGTGGCAGCTGGTCAAACAAGCCAAGTTACCCAATGTAGACACATACTGAATTGTAGAACTATGTTCCGAGTGTCCGTCGGCACCATCGGATTCGGGCCTGAATCCCGTTTTCAAGTATGGTGGTCAATTGAAGTGAGAAATTTAATGCACGAACATAGAAAAATCGATCACCCCCTACAACAAAGTGCTATGGTGGCTGGTCAAACAAGTCAAGTTGCCCAATGTAGACACATACTGAATTGTAGTACTCTGCCCCGAATATCCGTTGGCACCGTCGGATTTGGGCCTGAATCCCGTGTTAAAGTATGGAGGTCAATTGAAGTCAGAAATGCACGAACATATAAAGAAAAATCGACCACCCTCTACAGCAACGCGCTTTGACGGCTGGTCAAACAAGTCAAGTTGCCCAATGTAGACACATACTGAATTGTAGGAATATGTCCCAAGTATCCGTTGGCACCGTCGGATTAGGGCCTGAATCCCGTTTTCAAGTATGGTGGTCAATTGAAGTCAGAAATGCACGAAAAGTGAAATATCGACCACTCCCTACAAGAAAGTGCTATGGCGGCTGGTCAAACGAGTCAAGTTGCCCAATGTAGACACATACTGAATTGTAGGAATATGTCCCGAGTATCCGTCGGCACCGTCGGATTTGGGCCTGAATCCCGTTTTCAAGTATGGTGGTCAACTGAAGTCAGAAATGCACGAAAATGGAAAAATCGATCACCCCCACAACAAAGTGCTATGGCGGCTGGTCAAACAAGTCAAGTTGCCCAATGTAGACACATAGACACATATTGAATTGTAGGAATTTGTCCCAAATATTTGTCGGCACCGTCGGATTTGGGCCTGAATCCCGTTTGCAAGTATATGGTGCTCAATTGAAATCAGAAATGCACGAAAATAGAAAAATCGACCACCCCTACAACAAAGTGCTATGGCGGCTGGTCAAACAAGTCAAGTTGCCCAACGTAGACACATAGACACATACTGAATTGTAGGGCTATGTCCCGGGTATCCGTTGGCATCGTCGGATATTGGGCCTAAATCCCATTTACAAATATGGTGGTCAGTTGAAGTCCGAAAACCAAGAAAATGGTAAAATAGACCCCCCACTGAATTAAAACGGCATGGCGGCTGGTCAAACAAGCCAAGTTGCGCAATGTAGATCTATACTGTATTGTAGTACCATGTCTCGAGTATGCGTTAGCACCGTCGGATTCGGGCCTGATTCCCATTTTCAAGTATGGTGGTCAGTTGAAGTCAGAAAGCCACGTTTATCGGCAAATCGACAACCCCCTAATTTAAAACAAGTCAAACAAGTCAAGTTGGCCAATGTATACATATACTGTGTTGTAGGATTATGTCTCAAATATCCGTCGGTCGGCACCATCGGATTGGGGACTAAATCCTATTTATTATTATGGTGGTTAGTTGAATTCAGAAAGACACGAATATAGGCAAATCGACAACCCCTAAATTAAAGTGGCATGGCGGCTAGCCAAACAAGCCAAATTTCCCAATGTAGACACATACTGAGTTGTAGGGCTATGTCCCGAGTATTCCACGGCACCGTTGGATTGGGGCCTGAATCCCATTTACTATTATGGTGGTCAGTTGAAGTCAGAAAGCCACCAAAATCGACCACTACCTAAATTAAAATAGCATGGCAGCTAGCCAAGCAAGCGAAGTTGCCCAATGTAGACATACACTGTGTTTTAGAACTATGTCCCCAGTATCCGTCGGCACCGTCGGATTGGTGCCTGAATCCCATGTATAAGTATGGTGGTCAGTTGAAGTCAGAAAGCCACGAAAAATGGCAAATCGACCATCCCCTAAATTTTAATGGCACGGCTGCTGGTGAAACAAGACAAGCTGCCCAATGTAGACATATACTGAGTTGTAGGGCAATGTCCCGAGTATCCGTCGGCACCGTCGGATTGGGGCCTGCAATCCATTTAGAAGTATGGTGGTCAGTTGACGTCACAAAGCCAAGAATACCATGAAAGACAATCGTCTATATTAACATATCCCCATCTCACTCTCTGCTAGCCATCTGCCCACTTCTCTCAATCAATCTACATGTATCTCTCTTCCACCTTGTGTCCACCTCTCTCCATCTCCTCTCTCTCTCTGTCCTCCTTTCTTCATCTCTCTTCTCCCTTTCCCCGTATTCCCACTTATGTCCATATCGCAGCCTCGTCTAATCACATTCTCCATCTAACTCTCTTTCCCCGTAGGTAAATATCTCTTTCTACGACTCTTCCAACTTCTCTCCACCTCTCTGCACCTCGTGACCCCCGTATGTCAATCTGTTTTCAACTATCTCCACCATATTTCCACCTCTCTCCATCTCACTCCATCCCTTGCATGCCAACCTTACTCCACCTTCGTCAGTCTCCATCTCAACTTTTCGTCCCTCGTGTGT
>CM055271.1:36417463-36472222 GCA_029237695.1 Conchocele bisecta
TCCCTCGTGTGTCCACCTCTTCACTCTCCATCTCCATATCTTTCCTCGTGTATCCACGTCTCTCCATCTCTCTCCATCTCCATATATATCCTCGTGTATCCACGTCTCTCCATCTCACTGTCTTCTCTCGTGTTTCCACCTCTCTCCATCTCCTCTATTTCCTCGTGTGTCCACCTCTCTCCATGTCACTCTGTCCACCTCTCTACATCTCAGTCTCTTCCTTCGCGTGCCTGTCTCCCACCATGTCCCTCTCTTCCATCATGCGTCCACCTCTCTTAATTTCACTCTATTTCCTCGTGTGTCTACCTCTAATTATCTTCCACTCTTCCATCGTATCTCAATCTCACTCCTTCTTACTATATTGCCTCGTGTGCCCACCTCTGTCCGTCTCACTGTCTTCCCTCGTGTGTCCACCGCTCTCCATGTCCTTCTCTTCCCTCGTATGTCCACCTCTGTCCATCTCATTGTCATACCTCGCGTGTCCACCGCTCCCCATCTCCCTCTCTTCCTTCGTGTGTCCACCTCACACCAACACAATGTCTTCCATCGTGTGTTCACCTCTCTCCATTTATGTCTCTGCCGTATATATACATCTTAAAAGTCTCTACATCTCCTTCCATATCTCTTCCCCGTCTGTCTGTTCATCTCTCTCCACCTGTCTCCATATCGATCCCCGTCTCCCTCTATTCCCACATTGACTCCAGCTCAGCTCTCGCCATCTCCGCCTCTCCTACCTCTGTCCACCTCTCTCTGTCTCCCTCTCTTCCCCCATATCTCCAGCACTCTCCATATTCATCTCTCCATTTACCACTCTCTTCCGTTTTTTTTGTAATATGGAATCAGGTAAATGTATGTAGCATACTATAATTATTTGGCGGCCATCTTGGATGCATATTTCTCAAAATTATCACTGATATGACAGAGTAGATATATATATACATCTAGATGGACAGCCATCGCCAAAAAAGCTATCGTTTTCCGTCTGTCCAACTAATACAGCCAAGGATAGAGCAAAATGATTTTTGGGAAATCGTGTGGTACATTCGTGTGGTAACCGTGCGGATAATTTTGACCGCGCTCAAATATTGTTATTATGGTCAGGATGTGTTAATATGAATGGGGAGAGACAATGACATAGAAGCGTTGGAGAGACAGAAGAGAGAGGGAAACGAACAAAAGCGGACAGACGGAGGAGATTGAGAGAGATAGATTTAGGGCGAACACAGTATAGGTCTACATTGGGCACCTTGTCTTGTTCACCAGCCGCCATAGCACTTTGGTTGTAAGGGTGGGGGTGGTCGATTTGGCTGTTTTGGTGCATTCTACTTCAATTTGGACACCATACTTGAAAACGGGATCAGGCCCGGAATCCGACGGTGCCCACGCATCAACTCGGGCCCAGGTTTAAACTAAAAACAACCACCGTATCGGTGTACATTGGGCCAACCTTTGTCTTGTATTGGGCCAGCCCGCCCATAGGCACTTTTTTTTTTGTAGGGGGTGGTCGATTTTCCTGTTTTGGTGCTTTTCTGACTCAATTGGACCACCATACTTGAAAACTGTGATTCAGGCCCGAATCCGAACAGTGCCCCCACCGCAAAACCACTCGGTCCAATGGTACTACAACACAGTATAGGTGTACATTGGGCACCTTTGTCTTGTTTGGCCACCGCCATAGCACTATTGTTTAGGTGTGGTCGATTTTCCTGTTTTGGTGCATTTCTGACTTCAATTGACCAACATACTTGAAAACGGAATTCAGGCCCGAAGCCGACGGTGCCCACGCACACTCAGGCCATGGTACTACAACATAGTATATGTGTACGTTGGGCATCTTGTCTTGTTTGGCCAGCCGCCATAGCACTTTGTTGTAGGGGTTGGTCGATTTTCCTGTTTTGGTGAATTTCTGACTTCAATTGACCACCATACTTGAAAACGGGATTCAGGCCCGAATCCGACGGTGCCCACGCACACTCGAGTCAAGGTACTACAACACATTATATGTGTACATTGGGCACCTTGTCTTGTTTGGCCAGCCGCCATAGCACTTTGTTGTAGGGTGTGGTCGATTTTCCTGTTTTGGTGCATTTCTGACTTCAATTGACCACCATACATGAAAACGGGATTCAGGCCAGAATCCGACGGTGCCCACGCACACTCGGGCCATGGTACAACAACACAGTATATGTGTACATTGGGCACCTTGTCTTGTTTGGCCAGCCGCCATAGCACTTTGTTGTAAGGGGTGGTCGATTTTCCTGTTTTGGTGCATTTCTGACTTCAATTGACCACCATACTTGAAAACGGGATAAACGATGCAATTGTGCTGCAGGAAGTAATTTCATTCGTATTAGTTAACTAGTATAGTAGTATAGCAAAATTCGACGAAAATGTGTGCTATTGTGTGATAGCAGTAATCCGTGAAAGGAAATGCGTGCCAATTTCAGCTTAGTCATGACATCCTGGTTATATAAACAGATGAAAGATGACAGCGGAACTGTAACTTGGTGTATTCAGCGAACAAATATACATATTATTCGAACACTAATCAGATACGACGTTTATAAGCAGGTAATATTTTCTTGTTTCTAAAATATTCTTGAATATATCGCCAATGACAAGTGTTTTCGGGCGTGTCGCCAACAGGTGATGTACATTTACTGTAGTATGTAACCTGTTATCGTGTGGTTCCAATATTCGTGTTGTGAACGTAGTTCAGCGGAGCTAGTATTGTGAAATCGATACAATCAGACCAACGCTTGAAAAACAGTATTGGTCAGTTACCTATGTTGTTCAGTGTTGTAGGAGTTTGCTATCAATCTAATTTGAAATACGTAAATATTGTATTGCATATTAAGCTGTTGATTTTTTTCAGGAAGTGGATCGGTTTGAACTACTGTCTGTTCCACGTTTTGCTGCCGACGAAAATTTGGCCATTAAGCACATTAAATCTAAAACATATTTAAAATTAAGTACTTTTTCATCAAATAACAAAAAGGTCACCCTCCCCAAAAATTTATTTGATGAAATTCCATCAAATATTGATTTTATTGCAAAAGCACGATTTTCCTATGGGAATTTAACATGGGGAGTCAATTTCCAAAACTTTTCGTTTTTTGATCCTGAAGGATAACAAAACGAATACTTTTGGAAATTGACTTTGAAAACTGGCGAGATAGCTTGAAAATGACGTAACTAAGAAAACAAAAGCTACATTTTGAAAATCGGTCGACCAATAAACTTTTTGAAAAAAAATAAAAATATTTTTAGCCCCCATGTCAAATTCCCACAGAAAAATCGTTTTTTCGCAATAAAATCAATATTTGATGGAATTTCATCAAATAAATATTTTTAGGGAGGGTAACTTTTTTGTTATTGATAAAAAAGTACTTTTAAATATTTTTTGGATTTAATGTGCTTAATAGCAAAAAGTTTGTGGGCAGCAAAACGTGGAACAGACAGTAATGACTGAGAATCTACATTCCCATGCACAGGCACTTAGTGGTATAAACAACAAAAGTGTCTTTAAATCATACCCAATTATACTCAACCAACGGAATAGGTAGACAGCAGGTACTAATACTTCGAATAGTAATTACATGTACCGGTATATATGAAAAAAACACAAATCTTGAAATTATAGTCTGTTTCACGAAAGCTGCCCAAATTTTACGGCCATATAAACAATTCCAAAACAATATTTTTTTCGATAGTATTAAATTAAAGGAAAATTTAAGAATGAGCCTTCTTTTTATTTCGTGAAATTTGGTCAAATATTGATTTTATTGCGAAAACAAAATTTCCCCATGTTAAATCCCCAGAGACATCTTCACTCAGTGAAGATGTCTATGGGGATTTAACATGGGGATTTTTTTTTACAATTTCAGAAATACTGGACCGATTTTTAAAATTTAGCTTTTGTTTTCTTAGTTAGATCATTTCCAAGCTAGCTATCGAGCTAGGTTTCGGAGTCAATTTCAAATTGTTTTCGTTTTTTGACTCCTCCCACAACTCCTCTACCTTTTTCACCCATGTTAAATTCCCATAGAGAAATCAATTTTTCGTAATAAAATCAATATTTGACAAAATTTCACTAAATAAAAAGAAGGCTCATTCTTAAATTTTCCTTTAATTTAATACTATCGAAAAAAATATTGTTTTTGAATTGTTTATATGGCCGTTATTTGGGCAGCTTTCGTGAAACAGACTATAGACTTTTGTTTTTTACTTCCACATTTTAGTACACAAATGTTAAACACACAGCACAAAACTGGCTGGAATCTTCCTAGAGAAAGTGACATGCCTGCTATCATCCTCTTGCATATGTTCCCATATACATGTAGGCGCGGCATCTCATCGAAGAGTTTTTGACATACAATGGTGTGCTACACGCATCCTAGATATGTTCAGGGTAACACAACTTGAAAAAGAAACGGGTCAACAATGGGAAATATCAGTTAAATTGTTTGAAATCATAAACATATGTGTGCTTTATAATCCAACTTCAGAACACTTATATTATGACAAGCAACAGCCCACCATAGGTTTCTGAACGTATGCTACTATTTTTATATTTTCTAGGAAATCACATGTCTGATTTTCAGAGAATTCAGAAGGAAAACATAAACGTCATACAACAACATGACACATTGCTTGAATGAAAATAGATAAAATGTCAGTAAAAATATATCCTTTTTAACTTGAAATTATTTTATGTTTTATTGTATTGTTCACTTGATAAAAACGATGCCGGACGAAATCTTGCAATGCAAACAATGATTTGAAATTTCAAATCATGAAAAATTATCAATAGTTTCAAGGACATTACCATTTTATGTGGGTGGGGTATACTGGTAAGTAATGGTTACTGCCCTAATCGAGGTGTTCGTGTGCTTGAACAACCTACTTGTGCCCATGGAACACCGAGCCACTGAATACTAGCCAACGGTAGTCAGTAAGCAGTAATTTTACTTTACTAGATAACTGACATGAACTGTTTCATGCTAAGTTTGAGACTTCCGTTATGCAGAAAAGGGGGTCATTTTGTAAAAATGAAAAAAATATATTCAAATGATGCAGATCTTGAATGAGACGGCTCATTACGAGTCGGCTCATCAGGATATATACACTGTTTGCAGGGCCATAACCAGAGGTAAAAACCAGATTAGGTGAACAAAGCCCCGATATGGTGGTCAGGGAGCATTCTGCCCGCCATTTCCCCGGGGATTATTTAATTCTTAGCAACAAAAAATATCGGCAAACTAAGAGACGAGGCGATCTCCTCATCTTCCTCATCCTGGTTACGGTACTGAGAGGTCTCTAGTGTTGAAAGGGGTAAACACAGATTTGAGTCGAACTTGACTATCAACTCTACTGAGCAAGGGAAGACAATAATTAATTCCTGTATAAATGTTTATTCTCCGCTGTGGGGTGGGTGTGAGTTGGATTGGTGCAAATTGGATTAAAAACAAAATATGTAGATGTAGGAATTCGACAATCAAATAATTATTTGTCATGAAATATTAGATGTCCATCGGGTGTACAGGCAAATTCTACTTTCAACAGCCCCATACCCGGGAATTAGACACGGATTTGTTTCTGAGAGACATGGATTAAATAGCTTTAATTTTATCTAATTAGTAATTACATAGTGGGAAGGACAAGTCTCCAGTCATACACCATGAACAAAACATATATATGTGTGGCAATCTGGCGACACCACAATTACATTATAGATCATTTGTCTAATTATGTATAAACTCCTTTTTACTGACAATTATATTGTAGTGCGAAATTATACGCATAATTTTAGATACAGATGTTACGTCCTTGAATATAATAAGAAAACAATGTTTGGTGCTTACACGTGCGAATATACATAATTTAGAAACAAGAAAGGTTACGTCCTTGAATTATAATAATAAAACAATGTTTGGGTCTTTACACGTGCGAATATAATTAAAGGTTGGACACTGTCACTAATATGATATAATTCGTAGTAAGTGTATAATTGAGCCGCGCCATGCGAAAATCGGGATTAATGACAACATTTTCAGTTTTTACTTTTTCGCGTATTCTGAATTGTACATCTTTTAAAAGCCATATGCCGCCAAAATTATCAATATATCCGAATTATTTTTCATTTTAGAAGTATTTTTATGACGCGTGGTAAAAACTTGTATGACGTTTTAGATCAATGACGTTGAAATTACGACGTTTTTATCAACGGCGTATACAAGGGGTGTTGATAAAATACCCGGACAAGTCCTATAAATTTATCATCTTTTATCGCATGTCAACCAAATTTGGATATCTCGTAGCCTTTCCAAGTGTTTCCCATTAGGCCAAGACAAAGTATGAAAATAATGTTTATTGCAGTTGCTATTAATGTAACGTCATGTTTTGAATTGCGGCCCAAGTAACGTAATTCCGTATGAATACTTTTCAAATAAGGCAGAGTTTTGGCGTTTCCCTGTTGTTTGCTGCTGTCTGAAATAATGTTGGGGGATAATAGCGACATTATTTAACATTTCATATGCGACGACATATTTTAAAGTAGGAAGTAGGCCGCTTATAGCATTAACTTTGTAACAAAACACGACATAGCGTGATACCTTATAATTGTCTTGAGGATCGCATTACCATCGCCTGATTCAGACATACATTATTATGTAGTCAAGTGATAAGCTGATGATTTGATACTACAAATCGTGCGAAAAGCAAGTTTATGACCGTCGAATTTCCAATTAATTTCAAGACTTTTCGAAAACTCCACCGACCTCACTGTGTGTTTTGTGCATTATGTATTGTTTATACACAAACAATGAAGGAGCTGCATGGAAATCACTGATTCTGAATCTGTTAAAGAGATTTTGATGCATTTGTTTTGCCAAATTCAATACAAATCCTGGATATATATGTCATTATATAGCTGCGTATCTACCTCCGTTTATGATAAAATGAGTAGCATTATATGACATATCATTCGCTAAGTACTGGATAGAATTGTTCAAAAGTGTCTCAATTTACCAAGATAATAGATGGTAATATCGTTGGCATACACTAAGTTGTTCATATTTAAGATTATTTAGGATTCAAGGTGCAGTGTACGCTGATATGTAGCCAGTTAAATTATGCGTTCACCATTTTGAATTCATAAGGATAACCGACGAAAAAGAGTGACAATGTCAAAGAACGACAGTTAGGCGACAATGCACAGCGCCTGAAGCATTTATAAGTCATTGATGCTGCGAGGAACTCGTGCAAGTATCCTTGCTATAATATTTTGTCACGACACCATGGCCATAACGTCAAACATGTATTCACGTTCAGCGACGTCACAAGTACGTTACGTCAATTCATGACGTCATAACATTTGTACTAAGGTGCAAGGCATCGCGTCTCATATTAGTGAAAGTTTCAGTAAGTTATAATTTTCCGTTTTCTGTTCACACTTAATGTTAACTGACACCAGTAAACATAAATGGGAGGGCAAAATGTGAACTTTTACAGCGACGCTGCAAACGTCGTTTTTCCGACGTCGTTTACCGCTTTTCTTGACGTTGTCATTAAGCCCGGTTTTCGCATGGCGCGGCCCATATACATATGGGCGTATATAGTCATGAAATTGATAAAAATGGCGGCCACTTTGAAAAAGTCAGCCATCTTGAAATTAAAAAGATGTTTAGGCCCATACAGTTATATTGTCTTAAATCGTGACAATCAATTATGTCCTGCGAGCTACATGATGTTTGTCTTATGGAATGCCAATTTTATTGAAATCACAAAATGCCCGATTTCCCCGTAACGTAACGTCATCTCACATATTTTAACGTCACATTGACGTTACAGTCCCTTGAAATGTGCCATTGGGTTGTATCATTAAAAACGATATTGTCCGGAAAGTGTTTAAGATATCAAATCCAAATTTTCAACATAGCTTCCTGACATATTGATGTACAATACTATACTGTTATTTTCCAATTTGAATGTGGGCCGATTTTTGGCTTTATTACCCCTTGTCCTTTAAAAGAGTTTTTCGTTGAAAAGAAAGCGTATTTGTTTACGTTACGTGATTAGTCTGACGTCGTTCGGTAACGTCATGTTACGTCGTTCGTCCAATATAAATCCCCTTTTCAATTCGTATCAGGTCGATTCCTTATACGGTAGTATGTTATCAGTCAGTACGTATTGGATCATTACAAAGCTCGTTTCCCGATAACAAATAAGTAAACAGTACAGTGGAACATCTCGAAAACCGTCACCCTGGGAGGTATGCAGGGCGTCCAGCTTATATAGGTACCACTGTAACAATACATGACAGCGTTAAGGGAAGCTTATGCCCTCGCTGTTTGCCTTGATAATAATAAGAAAAGACAAGTCCTCTGTGACCTTGACCCCTGGGCGGTCGTACTGGCAGCCTTGATAATGAAATAAGGACTTTAACAAATGTGTCGTATTACAAACAAGGTGAACATAAGTCCTCAGTGACCTTGACATTGGGCAGTCGGATATGGGTAGCATGCATAACAAAGCACGATCACATTGTGGCCAAATATTATTAAAATCGGTGAAGCGATTCATGAGGTTTTGAGAAATGAAAGGTGTTACTAACGTACGTATGCATGTACGTACAAACGCAGTACATGGACTAACGCTATGTCGCCTCTTGTCTATCGGCAAGGGGATATGCAAGATTTGTTCTCACCTGAACAAACTACAATCAATGCCATATACATATACTAGTAAATGAAACGCAATGGGGTCCCCAGGGTGTCGGGTTTAGACGTGTATACATAGCCCACCACGTTTACGTTCAGCAGTTCTCTGTCAAAACATCTACGAAGTGATAAGCACCCGGCCATATAGAATATATTTGTAATTGAAGGGCCTCCCATCGCCTGGTGCAGTGCGTACAACTGTGCATGCACGTGCAGCATATGAATGCATCTATCTATTATTGGATGGTCAGTTATAAAAGTCATTTACGAGGGGTGTTCAATCATTAATTTCTCAACACATACATGATCCCAATAAAATGAAATGGCATTAATTTAATAAATGATAACTATTAGCATAATTAAAACAACAATCAAATTTAAAGACACGTGGTCTTAGGTATGTGCATAAAGTGATGAAACATGCTTAATTTAGGAAACAATAATTTAATGGTAGATTTACATGGACTGTCTTAACCAAATCGTGCTGATAAGTCGTCTTGAAAAGAATCAATATTTGGTTAAATATGTTTACTATACCAAATCATAGATATCGTTGCGAACGCTAGTTTTGTTGACAGTCGATGGTACTATTTCATTTAGTTGAATTAATTCCACATGTGTCTATACATAGCAACATATTATATAGAGTGCACATCATTAACAATTTAATCCTTCATATGTTTAGCCACTGTATTTTCACATGCAGTTTCAGTAATAAACCAACTTAAGTGATTGAACTTAAGTGATTGATGCAGTTGTCATTCAGCAATGAAACATGCCCTTATGTACGATAATAAAACTATTCTCAGTCAAATGCAGAATATATCATAGCTGTATGGCAGTCAACGTGTACATGCCTTTTATTATTATAATGCATACATTTGACTTTCATAGGTAGCGTAAAACATACTATTTCCTATTTGTGTATAACTGGGATCAAGTGAACAATGTTCTCGATCCAAACACAGCGTTACAGCTATTTCATTGTATCTTAAATATGCACTGATCACAAGTTATCAATAAGCATAGCTTAAGTTCGACTCGTATGTTCTAAAAGGCCGGCACTAGTTTATATTCAATATCATTATACACTAGTGTAATAAATGTGCAAATCAGACGGGTACAATAAAACACGTTAGGTAGCCAGTATATGCTTAGTATGATGATGTGCTGATGTAATATTATATTTATTAAAGCTCCTTGACAGATTTATAAAGAAACTCCGCATAGCCTCTTATGACATCAGTAAACTCGTTAATACATATCAGAGTAAATCATCACGCAAGTAAGATCCTCTCTCTATATATATATCACTGTTTTTGAGACCGGATGAAATATGCCACTTCACAGTGGGTGTAGGTTTATAACACTTTTCTGTTACTTACTGAACGCCCCTCAATTATATCCCTAGTTGTGTCGTTGATAATTGTTTTTCCACGTGCTAAACTATATGTAAACAGAAATATACTGTAGACTATAAATGACAGACGATAATAAGTTGCTGGAGGTTAATCGATGAGTCCAAATATAGGTATAAATGACAGACGATAATAAGTTGCTGGAGGTCAATCGATGAGTCCAAATATAGGTAGATCAGGTGTATTATCATATCATAGCCTCGTTTTCGTGTATACTAACTACATGATAAAGTGCACGTGCATGCATGTCAATATAATAGTGTATCTTGGTGCGCAAAATAGACATGTAGTGTGGCTCAGTGGTATCGAAGCGGGAGAATATCCATACGTTAGCAGAACTTTTGTTCATTTTATCTGGTCGAGAGTTCGAACCTCACAAAACGCATTACTTTCGTCGATATCATTCTGTGTTTTTTTATGACTGCTTGCTGGAGAAGGGAATAAGTGAAACGATGAGGGTTATCATTATTGCTGTTTGACACATACACATACATGTATGTGCATTTAGTTATTAGTTTTATTCAAAGTAATAGACTAAATTTCTACATGTAATCTATCTCATGCTTAGTTAATGTAATTTGTAAGAGCAACACACATACAAAAGAAATATATAATAAAATATAAACAAATAAAAATATATGTGTATACATGTATGAAAAACTAAGATTCGAACTCACTATCTACGGCATTGATATATTCACTGTAACCCCTCGGCTACATAACACTTGATGACAAATCTCAAAAATCTGTATTGAAAAGGAATATTGCCACGGGTATATTTACCTGTCTCACCTGTTCTGTGTTTTGTTTATGATCGGTTTGTATGTAAACAAGTAGCAAGTTATCGTCTGCGGACTATACGTGTGGGACATTCACCAGGTAAGCTTTTATTTAAAGTATTTCAACAATGTTTTACATTATAGTTTGGACATTTCTGCCGCCCGTCTGTATATATTTTTGTGTTTATACATGTGTCCACGGCATTGACACGATTTGTGATTACATATGCGTCACTGGCACGGAGAAGGACCTTGCAGCATTTGTAAGGCGAATATGAGTACCTTTATCATCATTCACCATCCAAATTAGCGTTTTATGCTACATGTAATCATTTCGCTGATCGCAAAACATCAACAACTGCTACATTGGTGACATGTAGTAAATATAGGAAATGGTGTTGATCGAATGCCGACCAACACATGCAATGATCAAACTGCACGGATGCGCAGACTGATCAGGGCTACGCTAGCCATTGTAAGACCGCTTTTCTTAGCCGATGTTCCTTCTGTCAAGCTATTCACACAATGACCAAAGACACACAACGTTTGTGGTTTGCCATGAGGCACGACTTTTTCGTGCCCAGGTTTGCATATAGATGCAAACTTTTCTTTTGTCTACAGAGGTGTTCAAATTGCTTACCAACCTCTGACAAACAATAGAGTCGATGTGTAAGTTGTATTTATGCTATTTTCTTTGCAATATAACTGTATCATTCAGAACTTACCAGGAACTCTTACATTTTCAATTCTTTATTCATTCAGTGTAAACTCATCGTCATAGTTACACATTTGCATATGTAAACAACTGATAGGTGGCACAGTTGTTTGTTTATGCCGGAAACTCGCCACTATACGGGAAGCAACTATACTAGTGTACCTTGGACCCGGCCCTCTAATTCAGTAATTGAAATGCGCACAAAGGCCGGAACGAGCAGGGTACCGGCCTTTGTGCACATAACAGTTACTGCATTAGCGAGCCGGGCCCAAGGTAAATAATCCACTTCCGTTTGTTGAAGATATGGCATGTGTCGTATCTTGTAGTATAGGACACAGGGATTTTGTGATATCAAGGACAAAACGCTGTTTAAAGCATACCCACTTATACTCTGATATTAAATATCTAGAAGGTATGACACTCGCCATCTTTTCAACCCGTGGAAGTGGTACTAGTGTACATTGGTCCTCCGCTCGCTAATTTCAGTAATTGTAATGCGCGAGAAGGCCGGGACCTGCTGGTCCCGGCCTTCCCGAGCGTTACAATTACTGAATTAGCGAGTCGGCCCCAAGATAAATACTCTACTTCCGTTGGTTGAAAAGATGTCGAGTGTCCTACCTTCTAATTATTTAATATCAGAGTATAATTGGGTATGATTTTAAAAGGCTTTTGTTGTTCATACCACTGAGTGCCTGTGGTCGCATGCACAAACTACCTGTAGTCGGATGCACAGGCTGATCTGGATCTACCTTGTTCGCAAACTTATAATCCCCAATTATCCAGTCACAGCCACATATGACATTCTTTTCTAAAATCTAAATATTTTATGGTGTTAAATGTGTATATTATGTTGTGGTTGACTGACTTAGTCATGGATAAATATAGAATCAGAAATCAACAGTAGTGCATGACTATGAAATATTGGACACCATCCAACCAGCAATTCTATATTTATCCACGACTAAATGAAGGCAGTCAAGCACAACACAGGGGCGTCGGAACCGCCGCCCCTTTATTTGGACCAATTAAAAAAAAAATTGCTGTTTGTTTGGGATCGGGACGTGATCGTGATTTGGGTAAACAAACACCCCGTGTAATGTAGTGAGTATCCTGGTAATACAATGTTAATTCGATTATGTAATTTCAAATGTAAAATATTGACTTTACCGAGCGCGGGAACAGTGCCATTCCTGACAACTGACTGTAATATGTTTTTTTTTTTTTTGTAATACATAAATTACACACATGCAAAATGATATAGTATAAGTATACTATTGGTATTTGCATTTTGAACACTTCCAAATATGTATAGATGGTGAAACCTCACACAAATCAGACAAACCTTTTTAATAATTGTCATAAAATTACCATTGAATTACCCCTTTTTACCAGTGCTTTTGCTACAAAAATATGTATGAGATACCTACTAATGGTGTCTCTTAAATGCAGAAGAATGCAGGAAATGCCATTCAGAATAACAAAAATTCAGGGGGTGCATGCCCCCGGACCCCCTAGCACTCTCTCGGGTCGATTGCCGCCTCCCCAATATTAATTTGCTTCCGACGCCTCTGTAAAATAATATACACATTGGAGATTAATCCTTGAAGACAATTCTAATGAAATACCAAGATGTGTTTTCATAGAAAAATGAGAAAAATATTCTATATATGTGGTCTGTTTATTGTTTTCTGTACTACGATACAGATACCACACATTTTTCATTATAGGAATGAATGGCCTTTTTGTGGAATTTGTCGGGGTATAAACTTGGACAAACCACTTTCACAATTGGCGATAAAAATAAACAATTTGCATAAAAAAATACAATTTTCGAAAACAAAAATATATACTTTTTTTTTCGAAAATTGTAAATTTTTATCGCCAATTGTTTATTTTTATCCTATTGGTTATTATAGGAATGAATGGCCTTTTTGTGGAATTCATCGGGGTACAAACTTGGAAAAGTCGCGGGAATACTGGACGAAGGCCAGAAGGCCTCGTCCAGTATTCCCGCGACTTTTCCAAGTTTATATCCCCGATAAAGTCCACAAAAAGGCCATTCATTCCTTATAATTCCAGCATTTGAAATAAATTCATCAAGAAAAAGTGTTTATTTTCCGTTTTCTTAAGAATTATTTTAACTGCGCCTCACGGTTACGGAAAGTAGTTCGGCGTGGGAGTTTACTGGGATATACATTTTGGACAGAGACTTGCTACGGACCAATCAAATGTTAGGGAATTGTGTAAATATTTTTGTGCTGGAATTATTGCTTTTTGATACTCACTACTTCTGATTTCAATTGGGGTTTTTAGCAATTTTAATTGGGTATTTAAGCAAATACGGACCTTATCTGGAGCGCTGGGTTATAACACATTCATATTGAAAATCTGTGCCATTTATTAAAGGTACATGACCAGTCAGAATGCACACAGTATTCTTTATATCAGAGACATCATCTGAGACATTTTCTGGCAAAATAAACATTCATTCACCATTTCCCCACGTATTGATTGGCATTATTATACATTTTATATCAGACGTAACTTTCCACACTGATATCAGTTCCTTAAAATGTCAACGGACATTACTATTTATACTCCGTATTTATTTTTTGATGTGCAATTATCATACTTTATAATTTGTCAGAAATATTATTTTTTTAGTATAAATAATAAAAAAAATTCATGCCTCATTTGCATATGAAAATAGCCACGCGTCACTATCAGTAACATACACATTACTAAAATCTGTATATAGCTGTATAGCTTAGAACTGGTGGAAAAGTGATACAATTATACACTTATTTAATGCCTTTAACCCTTAGAATGCGGGAAACGAACATTGTCGTCTGCTGTTGTTTCATATTTTATTTTATTTCTGAATAAAAACATGGTTTGACAGCACTTTATAATCATTTCTATTGTAAATGATTCTAAGCTGCTGTCAAAGCATGTTTTTGATAAGAAAAATAAACAGCAGACTGCACATTTTAATTCAGCACTGTAAGGGTTAAAGAACATGTTGTGCCTACTGAGTGGGCATGTACCTTTGATCCTTGATGAACAAAACCCGGTAAGCCAAGTGAACCAATAAGATCTCGATCTATTTTCCTTATTTCTGAACCAAAGTATATGTTGTGACCACTCATTTGAACGGTCTCGGTGAGACGGTTCAAATGAGTGGTCACAACATATACTTCTGATGAGAAATAAAGAAATTATTGAGCCTTGCCGGATATTTGTTCCCATTCACGGCACTAACCTACTATTCTCTATGTGCTTACTGAGTGGGCATGTACCTTTGATCCTTGATGAACAAAACCCGGTAAGCCAAGTGATCCAATAACATCACACTTGCAATTGTATATGTTATGGTAGTCATGTTTGCTGGTTATCATTGATCGTTTGATCGACCATGCCATGTCATGTTTCCTCAGAGCTCCAGATTTTTTTTCCAAATGTTTATTTTTTTTTCTTCAATTTTTAAAAAAAATTGATCAATTTTTGTTCTACATCAAATTTTATTTCCTATTAATATTG
This sequence comes from Conchocele bisecta, assembly GCA_029237695.1. NCBI lineage: Eukaryota > Metazoa > Mollusca > Bivalvia > Lucinida > Thyasiridae > Conchocele > Conchocele bisecta. Next base: position 36,432,636 of record CM055271.1, read on the forward strand.
TTTTCGGGGCCCCAATTTTTCTAATAGAATTCAATTTTTTTTCTTGAAAATTTGGTTGGGGAGGAAATCAACACTTCTCTCACTTTTCCCTGAGATTCCGTAACTACTAAAATGTGGACATATATTGAACCCTGATTTGATCAGCTAATAACATCATGCTCTGCATGACTTTTCATCATTGATCTTTTCAACCCAGAGCTCCAGATAAGTTTTGTGTCTAAAGCAAAAAAAAAGGTTTTCATGTATTATTTATTTTCTTCCTTAAGAAATAAAACAAATTTAAAAATAAGCGTACTACACCCCCTGATTTCAAAAATCATTGCGTATTTTACTTTTACAAATGGATTATTGATTGTCTTCATTACTAAATAGAGAAAAAATATAAAAAAAATATAACTGCATGTAATTTAAACATTCACTTATTTGAGCTGCAGCTCAAATAAGTGAATGTTTAAATTACATGACAGTATTTTCACTACTCAATTTGAAAATCAATGCATATTTTCACATTGCTGTGCGTATTGTGTACTCCCACTTTTGACAATCAATGCGTATTGAGCTAAAATAATAGCGTAAAATACGCCAATACGCACCTTATCTGGAGCTCTGGTTCAACCTGTTTATTGAGTTTCAACAGTAAGTGTTTGGTGTCGCAATTATTCAGGTATGCATTGTCTCTGTCTTGTATTTGATCATGTGACAAGAATTGTATTGACCCTTGACCCAATGCATACGTTTCCTGATGAATAGATCACCCTTATGTGAGTATCACTATTCACAATCCTATTTTCGAGGAAGGGGCCAAGTGACTTTGGTGTGGTATGGACCTGGCACTAGGTCAGGTTATTCTAATTTCAGGGCTGAATATATTTTTTCTTGATGTAAATATTCCGTTCTGATTTTGGGACCCCCCTCTCCCCAATGCAGCATGTTAAAACAGGATCGAACCTGTTTGTCCGGCTTTACATGACCTTAGCTGTTGATGTGCCGTTAAATACCAATAAACAAAGAAACAAACAAAACCAGTCTAGTGTCTGTTGATATCACGTTTTATCAGGCTCGGAAATGATAGGAATACCTTGGTGACCCTCAGAATTCCTACGCGTTTCCTAACCTTGCCTGATAAACTTGATATCAAAAGACACTATAGTCTGTTTCACGAAAGCTGCCCAAATTTTACGGCCATATAAACAATTCAAAAACAATATTGTTTTCAATAATATTAAATTAAAGGAAAATTTAAGATGGGGGAAAAAGAGGTAGAGGAGTGTGGGAGGAGTCAAAAAACGAAACAATTTGGAAATTGACTCCGAAACCTAGCTAGATAGCTTGGAAATGGTCTAACTAAGAAAACACAATCGGTCCAGTATTTCTGAAATTCTAAAAAATTTCCCCATGTTAAATCCCCATAGACATTTTCACTCTGTGAAGATGTCTATGGGGATTTAACATGGGGAAATTGCTTTTTAGCCGTAAAATTTGGGCAGGTTTTGTGAAACAGACAGTAGACTGGTATTCTCTACTACGATTTCTGCATGTTTCAGCATTGACTGAGCGACCATGGATTTCGGCAGTAAGTGGGTGCAATGTCCATTGCTGTGGGTATTGATTGGACGTTAAATAAACATACACTTCATTCATTACTAATTTAATAAGCTATTAAACTACATGTACACTAAGGTCTAAAATATACTCATGGTGATGTTGGCTGTATCAATGCCCGGCTAATTGTCCCTCTGATTGGAGTCTGGAGGCGGGGCTTACGGGTCTCGGCTTCATTACAGTTATTCTTGCTGTAAATAGCAAACCCTCTATCCCTCCCCAACATAAAATGTTAGATACATCCAAGTAGTATACGAACAGTGTATATAGGTGATCAGATTAAAGCCACACACTATATGTGAAATTTTATGTGGTTATTTACTATAGATATATAAGTCTGCATTGATCTATTCAATTTCATAAAATTACTGCGATTTTGGTATTATCTGGAGTTATTATTGGTGATATCGTCTTACAAAATAAACTGGGAAAATAGCCCTGTCATTGTTTGTCGGAAACAATACACTCCAGGGGCCAATTGTATAAACCTTGGTTAAATTAACCACTGGTTAGCGTCTAACCACTGGTTAAATTTTAACCAGCGTGGTTAGTTAACCAGACTGGATAACCGTTTGTATAAAACGCACTAACCATATGGTTAACTAACCAGTTTCTGGAAGATTTAACCACTGGTTAAATCAACCAAACCAGTGCAAGTCGTCCCACAATGCATTGAATACTAATTCCAGTTCCGAGTATTTTCGTGGCATCTGTCATTGCTTCAGAACGGGTTATTGTAAACATAAACACTAATCATAGGCGGCCGAACAAGAACATTATTGGGGGCCCAATCGTGAGGGTCCGATTTTGCTAGAGGGTCCGGGGGCATGCTCCCCCTGAAATTTTTGAAATCTAAGAGGCGCGAAACGCCATATCCTGCATCCTCAGGGCCCAATCTTGAGGGCCCAAATGGCCCGATGTTTTGCTAGAGGGGTTCGGGGCATGCTCCACCGTAAATTTTGAAAATGAAAGAGGCGTCAAACGCCATTTCCTGCATTCTCAGGCCCCAGTCTTGAGGACCCAAAGGGCCTGTATGTTGCTAGGGGGGTCCGGGGCCATGCTCCACCGCTTCGAGACGAAACATTCGCAGGTGCGAGTTGAAATACCGCAACCATTGCTCCATGTAGCTTAATAAAGGGGGTTGAATAAATGCTGTTTATATCTGAAGTAACCTAATACACCTGAAATAGCCTAATATACGTGAAGTGCCGTTTTTGCCTTTATTGTTTCACCTTTGACCCCTAATCGTGGCCTCTGGTTGGTCAGTCTCAACAGAAAATTCAAGATGGAGGCGAATTTTCAAATCGAAAACGCTGTCGATTCATCTGAATTTTGTCCATTTTTACAGTATATGCGATGTAACCAACGACATGGATATGACCATATGTCCATTACGATTGCAATGCTTATTATGACAACTGTGTAGTCTAAAAACAGCCAATATTAAGGCTCATCGTAAATAATTCGGAGATTAAATCAGATACAATACCGAACCTACATAGCGTGGACGCCGCAGAATGACGTCGCTAGATTTGTGACGTATGTCGAGGGAATGACGTCAAAACATGACGTCACGCAAGTTCAAACAATTAAATTTAGTATGCGGTATAAATTAAATACATGATGAGTGCCGTCGAATATAAAATATATTCGGTTAAACACTCGCTAAAACTCGCCACAATAAAGCACAGGTTGAAGTAACGGACCGAAGTCTATAAATACATTAAATATGCATAAAAGCATCAATAAATGAAGAAAAAAAAAGCTAAACTTTTTTTTACCCCCTCCATATACTTCAGTATACCGGTATACTGAAGTATATGGAGGGGGTAAAACAAACTTTTAGCTTTTTCTTTCTCATTTATTGATGCTTTTAGGCATATTTAATGTATTTATAGACCTCGGTCCGTTACTTCAACCTGTGCCATATATATGACCCAATGAATGACATGAAAATTATAGTAAAAAATATATATATTATTGAATGAAAACAACACTAGAGTTGCAAACTTGTGCAACTAGTTTTGCAAAAAATAGCTGTCATATTTCTCGCCGATGTAGTCACACGACAAACTTGTTTTGACTGGACACAATGTCAACGATAACATTCAGTTTTCGCTCTGTAAAATATTTTTTAGTTTTGCATATCCTACACATATCGTATGTTAAGGGATTAGGTCATAAAAAGATACACTTGCCTTCAATGATATTTATTTCATAAGAGTGATGCGATATATTAACATAAATTATGTGAATATTCTCTCGTTACCGTATACTATATGGTACATTGAGTTGCCATCTCCGCCATCTTTGTGCAAGCTATCCACACAGTTTCACCACTTCGAGCGTTTGACACATACATACATAATAGGACAGTGAAACAAATACTATATTGTGCAATAATTCCAGCACAATATTTACACAATTCATTAACATTTGATTGGCCCGTAGCAAGTCTCTGTCCAAAATTTATTTCCCAGTAAACTCCCATCGCCGGACTACTTTCCGTAACCGTGAGGCGCAGTTAAAATAATTCTTAAGAAAACGGAAGATAAACACATTTTCTTGATGAATTTATTTCAAATGCTGGAATTATAAGGAATGAATGGCCTTTTTGTGGAATTTATCGGGGATATAAACTTGGAAAAGTCACGGGAATACTGGACGAGGCCTTCCGGCCTTCGTCCAGTATTCCCGCGACTTTTCCAAGTTTATACCCCGATAAATTCCACAAAAAGGCCATTCATTCCTATAATGACCAATAGGATAAAAAATAAACAATTGGCGATAAAAATTTACAATTTTCGAAAAATTTTTTTATTTTTTTCGAAAATTGTAATTTTTTATGCCAATTGTTTATTTTTATCGCCAATTGTGAAAGTGGTTTTTCCAAGTTTATACCCCGATAAATTCCACAAAAAGGCCATTCATTCCTATAATACATCATAGACAGATTGTGAGTAGCTACATGTACATTATATCATATGTTCTACTTCACAGTTTGCATTCTTTGTCAAACGACAGAACAGTAGCCTATTTCATAAACATTGCAAAGTATACATTACTAGCAAAGTATACTTTGAGGGAGAAATCATTTATTTTTCCCGAAAAGCATTATTTCATATAGAACTAACAAATGCATATATTTCATGATTAAAAGTATGCAGAATTATTATACTGAATTTATTACATTATCACAGCCAAATTGGCTGTGATAATGTAATAAATTCAGTATAATAAAAATTAATAAATTTATCATAAAATTGAAAATTTCTCCCTCAAAGTATACTTTGCTACTAAAGTATACTTTGCAATGTTGATGAAATCGGCTACAGGTGAAACTGGCAGATGGCTGGAACACACACAGATGGCCAACTTGGCCACTCCATGTGCCGTAACAAGGCAGTGTTCACATAATGACATATACTTATGCTATACATATATTCCATCACATTTACGAAGCAATAATGATATGTTTGAATCAAACGATGATCATGTATAGAACGGGTCCTTAAAGGTACATGCCGACTCAGTAGGTTATAATATAGTGATACAGATACTTTTGTATATTCTGTACTATGACATTTCCTGACAAAATAAACATTCATTCACCATTACGCCACGCATTGATTAGCATTATTATACATTTGATTTTAGACGAAAATGTTCACCCTGATATCAGGGGCGATAACCGCGTTTCCTTAAAATGTTAACGGACATTACTATTTATTCTCTGTATTTATTTTTTGATGTGCAATGATCATACTTTATAATCTGTCGAAAATATGATTTGTTCAGGCGACGCATTTCATTAGTATAAATAAGTAAAACATATAATGCCTCATTTGCATATGAAAATAGCCTGATACCAACGCGCGTCACTATCAGTAAAATAAATATTACTAAATGATTATATCTGTATAACGGGCACTTGTAATGTTTAGAACTGGTGAACTAGTGACACAACTATACACTTATTTAATTCCTATAAAGTACATGTTGTGCCTACTGAGTGGGCATGTATCTTTAAGGTATTACAGCGTTTGTGGTGATTATACTTGTACAGTATACAAGTGCATGTTCAATGCTGAACACATATTTTAATACAGTTCTTGAAGACTTTCAAGCAGGTATGTCTTTGTGTGTTATCTACAGCAAAGTGGGGTCAGTAATAACCATGCATCGGTAAAAGGGATTACATAACTACTCCCATGGTTTTCCATAAATGGCCCTGCCATAAGAAAACCTGGCTTAATGACAACGTCATGAAAAGCGGTAAACGACGTCGGAAAAACGACGTTTCAAATTGTCTAACGTCTCCGTAAAAGTTCACAGTTTGCCCTCCCATTTACGTTTACTGGTGTCAGTTAACATTAAGTGTGAACAGAAAACGGAAAATGATAACTTACTGAAACTTTCACTAATATGAGGCGAGATACCTTGTACCTCGGTACACATATTATGACGTCATGAATTGACGTCACATACTTGTGACGTCATTGAACGTGAATACATGTTTGACGTTATGGCCATGGTGTCGTGACAAAATATTATAGCAAGGATACTTGCACGAGTTCCTCGCAGCATCAATGACTTATGAATGCTGCAGGCGCTGTACATTGTCGCCTAACTGTCGTTCTTTGTTTTTTTTACTCTTTTTCGTCGGTTGTCCTTATAAATTCAAAAAGGTGAACGCATAATTTAACTGGCTACATATCAGCGAAGTCTTCGCTTACACTGCACTTTGATTCCTAAATGATCTTAAATATGAACAACCTAGTGTATGCCAACGATATTACTATCTATTATCTTGGTAAATTGAGAGTTTTGAACAATTCTATCCAGTACTTAGCGAATGATATGCCATTTAATGCCATTCATTTTATCATAAATGGAGGTAGACACGGAGCTATATAATGACATAAATATCCGGGATTTGTATTCAATTTAAAATAAATGCATCAACATATTAAAGGTACATACCCACTCAGTAGCCACACAATGTTCTTTATGGGAATTAAATAAGTGTATAATTGTGTCACTAGTTCACCAGTTCTAAAACTTACGGGTGCCAGCTATACAGATATAATCATTTAGTAATATTTATTTTACTGATAGTGACGCGCGGTGGTATCAGGATATTTTCATATGCAAATGAGGCATGATATTTTTCAATTATTTATACTAATTAAATGCGACACCTAAAAAAATAATATTTTCGACAGATTATAAAGTATGATCATTGTACATCAAACAATAAATACATATACTAAATAGTAATGTCCGTTAGTGTTTTAATGAAACACGGTTATCGCCCCTGATATCAGTGTGCAAATTTACGTCTGATTTAAAAGGTATAATAATGCCAATTATTAAGTGGGGCAATGGTGAATGAATATTTATTTTGCAAGAAAATATCTCAGATAATGTCTCTGATATAAAGCACATGTTGTGCCTATTGAGTGGGCATGTACCTTTAATTGGAAATGTGATGGTCATAAACTTGCTTTTGTAGTCGAAAGTGCTTTTGTAGTGTCAAATCATCATTGTATCACTTGACTGCATAATAATCATTAATGTATATCAGGCGATGGTAATGCGATCCTCAAGAAAGACCAACGGCGACAATTATAAGGTATCACGCAACCAAATCTGCCCGGTATCGTGTTTTATCACAAAGTTAATGTTATAAGCGGCCTACTGCCTTCTTTAAAATATGTCGTCGCATACGAAATGTTAAACGATGTCGCTGTTATTCCCCAAAATTATTTCAGACAGCAGCAAACAACAAGGAAACGCCTCACTCTGCCTTATTTGAAAATTATTCATACGAAATTACGTTACTTGGGCCGCAATCCAAAACATGACGTTACATTAGCAACTGCAACACGAGCCATACACATTACTTTCATACTTTGTCTTGGCCTAATGGGAGACACTTGGCCAGGCTACGAGATATCCAAATTTGGTTGACATGCGATAAAAGATGACAAATATATAGGACTTGTCCGGGTATTTGATCAACACCCCTTGTATACGCCGTTGATAAAAACGTCATAATTTCGATGTCATTGATCTAAAACGTCATATAAGTTTTTACCACGCTTCATAAAAATACTTCTAAAATGAAACATAATTGGGATACATTGATAATTTTTGCTGCATATGGCTTTTAAAAGATGTACAATTCAGAATACGCGAAAAAGTAAAAACTGAAAATGTTGTCATTAAGCCTGGACATTCAAATTAACTGACAAACACATGTTTATGACCAGTGACAAGTTGCGCCTGAATTCATATAACATTCAGTGACATATCTCAACTGTTTCTGCGCATCTTCGGAAGTACCATCCGAGACGCTTTAACCTTTAGGCCGCTACTCACAACAATTTTCATCTGCTGTTGCTTTTATATCTTGCCTTATTTCTCAATAAAAACATGGTTTGACAGCACTACAGAATCATTTCCAACCAATGTCAAAGCACGTTGTAAATTATTCTAAAATGCTGTCAAAGCATGTTTTTGATGATACAAATTGAAAATAAAAAATAAACAGCAGACAACAAAAAAAATAAGATAGTGGTCTAAGGGTGAATAACCATATATAAAGTCTGAGAGTTCTTGCACCACAGAATCCAATATAGTCAGTGAAATTGTTTGAAGCTTGATGCTCAAAAGTTTAAACTAGATCATGGCGTTGCTGATGGCATATTCATTCCTCTTCCAAGTCCCACATAGATGATACATGTAGTACTGAATGCAGATCCAGCCAATCTCTGGTAGGGATGTTCTCATCATATGGTTTCCTGAAAAATATAAATGAAAAAATATGATACAACTAGTTGAATACAATTTATATTTAAAGTCAGCAATTTGAATAAAGTAGACATCTTTATCAAATCCAGTGATTACTTAGTACAGCTATTAAAAAATATGCAGTGGTAAAATGAAAGAACAGCATTTCTTTCATTTTACCACTGCACATAACGTAAACAAATCAACAACCCATTTGCAAACATAAACTTGACAAAAGTATATCACAATGTACCCATTTTCCAAATTTCAAGGTCTGAAATGGGTAGATAATCCACGAGCCGGAAATCAAATGAAAAATCACTTTGCGGATGTATGTACAAACCGTAACTTGCATTATAAGTAAGCCACATACCGAATCTCAAGTCTCCATCTATCATAGTTGTGAATAGTACAGGGCACAACAATTGCGCTCATCCTGGCGAGGGGAAATGCCAGCAGGAAGAGTGGAAATTTCAATTTTTGTAATGTACATTTCCTAATTTTGCCATTCATGCGAAAGTAAGGACGAGTAAAAATTTCAAGAATGTTCGTGCCATGTAGTAACTCTTGCAATCTACTCCTGTACTGCACAGGCAGGGGAGTAAGAGTTACTGTCCGCAACTAGATCTATCATGTATGTTATGGTTTAAACCAGGGCTCCATGCCAGATAAAGAATTAGTAATTGAGTATTGTCACTCCATCATTTCTGAAGCAATTGGGTATTTCAAAATTTTAATTGGGTAAAATAAAATCACACTACTGTTTACACATCAACAGACAGCAATTATTGAACACTTTGCTTCGAAAGGAAAACATGTCTTGACATTTCATTAGAATTGTCTCCTAATGAAATAGTATGCCAAGATGTGTTTTGATGGAAAATAAGAAAAATATGCTATATTTGTGGTCTGTTTATTGTTTCCTGCAGCATGATAAAGGTACCACAATTTTTTTATTGCATTTTGATACTCACTACTTATGATTTGAATTGGGTTTTTGGCAATTTTAATTGGGTATTTAAGCAAATACGCAGCTTATCTGGAGCTCTGCCTCTGACAAGAAAACGTGATGGACATGCATGTACGGACGTGAGACGTATGTACGAACGGACACTTGTGACAAACAGAATATACCCATTTTTCCCCCAAAAAAGTGGGTACAAATTATTTGCGGGAAGTAACTCTGCATAATACTCTGATTACGGACGATACGGGAGTATTATAGAGTAACTTCTTGGTACTAGGTACAAATAGGCATTGATTTAGAAATCTACAATAGTCATTTATATAGACAAAATCTTTTAATATTTACATCAATTTTGGGAAGTAACTCTGCAAAATACATGTACATAGCTCTGGGTACGGACAATACGAGAGTTACATAATATTGTATTCTGCAGAGTTACTAATGTTGGGTATACAATAATTTTGTTGCGGGGGGGGGGGGGGGAGGGGGGGGGGGGGGGGAGGGGGGGGTGTCAATAATTCTGTAATAAAGCAAATGTTCTCATCCTCAAACCCCCGGACCCCCCTAGCAACATTAGGCCCTTTGGGTCCTCAAGACTAGGCCCTGAGAATGCAGGAAATGGCGTTTTACGCCTCTTAGATTTCAAAAATTTCCAGGGGACACCCCTAGCAACATCGGGTCCTTTCGGCCCCTTACGATTGGCCCCCCCCCCATAATTTTCCGGTTCCGCCACCTATGTATAAGGATTGGAACTATAGATATTTGAAAGTTGTGGGGACATAATTCTGCAAAACCTTGCACAGTGTCCTGACGGTATGGGAAGTTTTTCAGTTTCAAGCCTTAGCCCTAAAACTACGGTATCTCTATCTGGATTTATAATTTGAAAGTGGTAAACTTATAAAACTACAAAATAAAAGTATAAACAACCACCCACTACAGTCCACACCCACATATCCATTCCACCTTCAACCCCACCACTGGGTCCTTAATTTAACAAGTGTTTTCTATTACCTAGCTACCTGTATCTTGTAGTATTCTGTGTATACATTTCGACACTGCCTGCCACTGCCAGCCATGGCCCATGCTTCATCATGTTCATGTCGTCATATAATAATAATACTTTGCTTTGTTTTCAAACTCCATACACGTTTCTTAATGTCCATAAACAATAATAAGTTGTAGCTGCTAAAATTGACAGTCACTGAATCAGCCATAAAGTCCGTGAAACTGCTTTATTGCCGACAAGGGGGCGGGGGGGGGACTATATAATCATTCGGCCTATAAATATAACCACTCACGTGTCTTGATGACGCTTTGTTGACGTTTTTCGCTCTGATAATCCGGAGAATCAATATTACACTGTTTACTCCTCGCTCTCCTCCTCGCTCTCCTGGTTCGTCCTTGATTGGTCGAGCCCACCCATGTGACCGATCCTGGTTCGTCGTTGATTGGTCGAGCCCGCCCATGTGACCGAAACCCCGCGAAATAAACAAAGGAATCCATCACGCAGTCCTCGGATGTGGGTCGACCGTGACATTATCCAAAACGGGTATCACTAGTTTCAGGATTTAATATTTAGACGGGCCGAGATACAACAGCTTTCTAAAACACTGACACTGATCGCGTGTATTGAATTATTGTCCGTTAACGCGCGTGTGTACTGGAGTTAACACGTAAGTGACAGTGTTATATAGTGACGTAACACCTGATACTGCAGCTGGATGTATAAATAGATTGTCAATGCGGTGAAAAGCCAACTTATTTAATCGATGTGGAGCGAATTTACCGAAATACCGCCATTTTGTTTTCTCCGAAGTGCCTGGTTAAAATTTAACCAGGCTTCTGTAGGTCGGTTAAATTTAACCAGAAATATCATGGTTAAAATTTAACCTGAGTTTTATACAATCGCTAACGAATAATTTAACCAAATATTTAACCTAACCACGGATTTAACCAGTGGTTAGCATTGAACCAAGGTTTATACAATTGGCCACATTTCAGTTTGTTGGTTAATTCGCATTCGTATTATGGAAAGTTGTGAAATTTTGCAATCTCAGCATTTGACTATAGCCTGATCGCTATCATTGAGATATTTAACAATTTAATTCAATATTTTCAGATTAAATTGATGTGTGCCAAAATGAAAAACTAATTACATTGTATTTTCCTCCCCATATACCAGTAGCTAGAGTTTGCATTATTTCACATCTTCAAAATGCAAGTAAAGGAGAATCGTCTCCAGACACCATTGCACAATATTACACTATTTCACTATGACACTATATTTTATGAAGACGCGGGGATTTCCGTCTTGGTGTAGGATTTGACTGAGGGTCGCCAATATCCGCGTTCTTTCTGCTTTGCAGGTCGAGTTTAGGTTTTCCGTAAAGTTCGCCCAAACCCGTGGCGCTAGGTTGGCCCGTTTCCCTATGCTGGGTCGTGTAGCTGGACTGGCTGAGTTTTCCGTTAGTTTCGCTCACACCAGATGTCGGTTTTCTTGCATTCTCGTGGTCCTGATGTCTGCCAACGTTGGGAAGTGGTTTGAAATGAGAAACGTCACGTGAAGTCGTTTTGCCGCTCATTTGAACCGTTACCATAGATCCCTTCTTGCGTAGGATTTTAGCTGGTTCCGTATTAAAAGCTGGTGTCAGCTTGTTGATTTTCTTCTGTTTCACAAGTACTGAGTCACCTACTGACATCGGATGTTATAGCCTTCTTCAGGGTGTCAGAATAGAATTTAGCTTTGGATTTCATCTCTACATCTCTGTCTCGGATTGATTTGTCGTTTAAAGGCACGCAAACTTCTGGTAATATTGTCTTAATGTTTCTAGAGAATGTTGCAGGGGCGGATCCCGTACTTGGATGTGGCGTTGCTCTATAGTTCCTGAGAAACTTGTTCAGTTCTTGTTTGTAACTATGCCTTTCAATTTTTTCAAATTTCACACATTTTTGTAGCGGTTTCATGAACTTTTCTGCATTTGAGTTAGCTTCTGAATGTGCTGGTGTCATTTTCCTGTGTTTGAACGCTAATAGTCTGCAAACTGACTGAATTCATGTCAGTTAAACGGCGGTCCTTTGTCTAATCTACAGATTGACGGTATTCCGAACATACTGAATACTGTATCCAACACCGGAATTACGGCCTTTGCTGATGTCGTTGTCAATATTTCCACGACCGAAAAATGACTATAATCGTCAATAACCACCATTAAATAGTCTCCTGATGGCAAAGGTCCGAAAAAGTCTACTGACACTTCGTCCCATGGGCGCACTGGTAATGTACTCATTTTCATTGGTACTGACGTCGACATAGGCGTCATCGCTAAACATAGAATACACGTATTGCATGTTTTCACCACTAAATCGTCGATGTATGGGAACTAAACTTTCTCTCTGAGTAATGTTTTTGTTCTGACAATACCCTGATGTCCGACATGAGCTAAGTCTGTGACTTTTTGTTGAAGTGACGTCGGAATCGCGAGTTTGGTGCCGCGTAAAAGCACAGTTTGACCATTTATTTCACTGACAGTCAGTTCATCGCTCAATCTTGAGTAACAATTGTATATTTTGTTAGTTTTGCTTTCACCTTTGTCCCATTTGTTGGATTTCACTGCTTTGATTACTTTTTGTAATGTTTCATCCGTCTGTGTGGTGTCTGCAATATCAGCTGTTTTCATTGATTTCGGGACAGCATTCTGCGCTATTTAGCTTACAATATTCGTCAGCAATCGAATGTCTTTTCGGATTTGTATGCGGATGTCGCGATATGTAGTCTGCAATGTTGTCCTTTCCAGAATGTTGCAAGTCTTAATCTCCAGCGTTCGAGTCTCAACGGCTGCTTTGCTTTTGGACTGTTGAATATAGCTACCAACGGATTGTAATCGGTAATTCATTTGAATGATTTCCCGAACAAGTACAGATGGAAATGTTCTATACCTGTCACAATGCTGAGGGTTTCACGCTCGATGTGACTGTACCGTTGTTCAACTGGACTAAGCGATTTGCTTGCATATGCAACACATTTTTTGTCTTAGATCAGAATAGCTGCTGTGCCGACTGGACTGGCGTCTACCCATAATTCAGTTTCCAGTGATGGGTCGGAGTATGCCATTACCGTGTCACTGCTAAGTGTCTGTTTCAGTGTCTGAAACGCATTTTCTTGGGCGTCACCCCATTCTCAAGGTTCACGGTCTCGTGTTAACCTGCGAAGCGGTTCTGTGACTGTTGAGTAATTTGGTATGAAACGTGATACGTAGTTTGTCATACCTAGGAAACTGCGAACTTCCGATTGTTTTGCAGGCTTTTTGCGGATCTGCCGATATTCCATCTGCGGAAAACACGTAACCGAAGAACGTTATTTTGTCTTGGCTGAACACACACTTGTCTTTATTTAGTGTCAAATTATTGTCTCTGAGCCTCTGGAATACTGCTTCTAAGTGCCTGTCATGATCTGTTTGTTATTTTCCGAACACGAATATGTCATCCGAAATGTTTATGACACCGTCTATACCTTCTAGAGTTTGCCGTATTCATTCTGAAATATTTCAGGAGCTGCAGAAACACCGAACTTTAAACGTTTGTATCTGCACAATCCAACATGTGTCGAAAATGTAGTAATGTACCTGGACTCCGGGGCGAGCTGCAGCTGGTGAAAACCGTTATTGAAGTCAATTTTCGAATATACTTTGGCTCCGTTCAATTTCATGATGATGTCATTTACCGTTTGCGTTATGTGACGGGCATCATTTACTTTCCTCACATCCACACACAGTCGGATCTCATCGGAATTACGTTTTGGTGCAACAACTATCGGACTAACCCATGGCGTAGGACCGTCTACATGTTCAATAATGTCTAAGTCCTCCAAGCGGTCTAATTCACGTTTAACCTGCTTTCTTACGTGAAATGGTATTCTTCTATGTGACTGTGCTACCGGCGTAACATTTTCATCAATGTGTAATTTTACATACGTGTCTTTCTTCTTTCCTAGGCCTGATAACAAATCTGCATACTCTTTGCACAGTGTGTCACTTTTGGAATTTCTAACATAATTGATTACATGAATAATGTCTAATTCAACGGCTGTGTCATAGCTTAACAGGGAGTCATAACTACCAGAAATGACGTAAAATGTACCTGTCTTTGTAAACTTTCCTTTCATAGGCAAATGCTTATTTTGTCCGTACGCGTATGCCTTTGTGTTAGTCTTAATCAAATTTGGTTTCACTCTCATATTAGACAGTACATGCTCATTCAATATGTTGATTGCACTTCCAGTGTCAACAAGAACTTGTGTTTTGTGACCGTTAATGCTCACATTTGTTCTTGGTGATTTCCGCTTGGTTCGAAGAACATTTACTCCAAATGAATAATTTTCTTTTTCTCGTTCACTATTTTCATTACCTTGATTGTCACTGTCCTGTACTGATTTAATGTTGTGTTCTTTCCATTGCCTTTTTCTACACTGGGCTACGAAGTGGTTCTTTTTCTTGCAATAATTACAGGTCTTTCCAAATGCTGGACACCTGTTCACGTGCGGGCATGTAGATTTTGACTGTTGTTTCTTTTGAAAACATGGTTGATATTTCAGTTTCGGTTTAGGGTCTAAGTTACGCTTGAATCCTGTTGTTCTGGCTAGATGTCGTTTAACAGGACTGTTTCTCTCACAAATGTTTGGTTGGTCCATCTGACCTGCTTGTCTCGTCGTTATTTCCATAGTCATTGCAGCTAACAATAGTTCGTTCAGGTCTGGATTGTCTTTCAAAACTCTACGTCTTAGACTGACCGAAATGCACCCTTGAATTATTTGGCTCTTAATTTCTGCTTCTTTCTCCGCGAATGAATACTTTTCTGCTTTTGTCTCAATCGAGTGACGAATTGAGCCACGGTTTCTGATTCAAATTGCTTAATTCGGCGAATTTCGAATGTTTCAAACTCTTTATTTACTTGTGGCTTGAAATATTTCTCTAATGCCGCTTTTGTTCTGTCGTAGTCACCATCATCGCCTGAAGTTTGATGAATTCATCGCCAGCATAATGTAGCAGAAGTGCTTTCTTCCTCTTTTTGTTGTCGATGTTCATATCTATGAACATTTTTGTCCCGCCTGCTTTAGCAGAAGCGGGACATAGGCATAGCTTTTCCGTCGGCGTCGTCGTCGGCGGCGTCAACATTTCACGTTACGTTTTTGCGTTCAGCTCAGTTTCCAGAAAACTATAACTCCTACGACCTCCATACTTGGCATACATCAACACTGTGGTGTAACCATCTCACGCAGAGGGAGCCCATGTCACCTTCACCTACTTTTCATGGTTCATTCACCTACTTTTCACATGCATTCAACGTTAAGTTTTTGCGTTTAGCTCTGTTTCTAAAACTTAACGCTCAGGTTAATTCATTGTAACTTCTGTTTCCCTCATTGGAATGCTTTAATATTCCATACATGCATTTGTAACAACATCCCGCATCATTCTATAGAAAGGTCATGGTGTCCGCTAACCCCAAAGGTCAAGGTCGCTGACTTAGACATTTCCGTGTTTGGAAAAATTCTTGCTCAGTTTATGTTTTAATATTCCATAAATGCATTTGTAACAACATCCCGCATCATTCTACAGGAAGCCCATAGTGCCCGCTAACCCCAAAGGTCAAGGTCACTGACTTGGAAATTTCCGTGTTTGGAAAAGTTAACACTCAGTTTATGCTTTAATATTCCATACATGCATTTGTAACAACATCCCGCATCATTCTACAGAAAGCTTATTGTGCCCGCTAACCCCAAAGGTCAAGGTCACTGACTTAGAAATTTCCGTATTTGGAAAAAAGTTAACGCTCAGTTTATGGTTTAATATTCCATACATGCATTTGTAACAACATCCCGCATCATTCTACAGAAAGCCCATGGTGCCCACAAACCCCAAAGGTCAAGGTCGCTGACTTAGAAAATTCCGTGTTTGGAAAAGTTAACGCTCAGTTTATGCTTTAATATTCTATACATGCATTTGTAACAACATCCCGCATCATTCTACAGAAAGCCCATGGTGCCCGCTAAACCCAAAGGTCAAAGGTACTGACTAAGACTAAGAAATTTCCGTGTTTGAAAAAGTTCAACGCTCAGTTTTTGCTTTGATATTCCACATATGCATTTGTAACAACATCCCGCATCATTCTACAGAAGCCCATGGTGCCCGCTAACCCCAAAGGTCAAGGTCACTGACTTAGAAATTTCCGTATTTGGAAAAGTTAACGCTCAGTTTATGGTTTAATATTCCATACATGCATTTGTAACAACATCCCGCATCATTCTACAGAAAGCCCATGGTGCCCGCAAACCACAAAGGTCAAGGTCGCTGACTTAGAAATTTCCGTGTTTGGAAAAGTTAACGCTCAGTTTATGCTTTAATATTCTTCTATACATGCATTTGTAACAACACCCCGCATCATTCTACAGAAAGCCCATGGTGCCCGCTAAACCCAAAGGTCAAGGTCACTGACTTAGAAATGTCCGTGTTTGAAAAAGTTAACGCTCAGTTTGTGCTTTGATATTCCATATATGCATTTGTAACAACATCCCGCATCATTCTACAGAAAGCCCATGTTGCCCGCTAACCCCAAAGGTCAAAGTCACTGAATTAGAAAATTCCGTGTTTGGAAAAGTTAACGCTCAGTTTATGCTTTAATATTCCATACATGCATTTGTAACAACATCCCGCATCATTCTACAGAAAACCCAATGTGCCCTCAAACCCCAAAGGTCAAGGTCGATGACTTAGAAATTAACGCTCACTTTATGCTTTAATATTCCATACATGCATTTGTAACAACATCCCGCATCGTTCTACAGAAAGCCGCCCATCATTCTACAGAAAGCCCGGCATGCGAAAGCGCTCAAAGCATCTATCCGATCACAAATGGTGCCCGCAACCCCAAAGTTCAGTCCACTGACGTGTTTGGAAAATACGCTCGTGAATACTCATATGCTTTAATAGTCATAACACGCATTTGTATCCATACATGCATCATTCTACAGAAAGCCCATGGTGCCGCTAAAAACAAAGGTCTTAGGTCACGACTTTGAGCGCCCATTTCATCTTTCGAAAAAAGACATGTTTGCCGCTAACAAAAGTCAGCTGAAATTTCTTTAAAAGATTCTGTGTTTACCCGCTTCCCAGCTATGTCTATATTTCATAACAGCATGTACAACCCAAGCCCCGGCAATCTCTTAAAACAAGAGCATCATGCCGCTAAACAGTCAAGGTCAGAATCTAGATCGTGTTCAGAGTCCCCGGCATGGCTTTCAAGTTTAATGCTATACATCCAATGATGAACCCACATTCACAATTCTAGTCAGCATCCCGTGCGCCAACAAAGGTCAAGGTCAGAATTAGAAATTTCCGTGTTTGTAAAAGTTAACGCTCAGTTTATGCTTTAATATTCCATATACGCATTTGTAACAACACCCCGCATCATTCTACAGAACGCCCATGGTGCCCACTATCCCCAAAGGTCAAGGTCACTGACTTAGTAATTAACGCTCAATTTATGCTTTAATATTCCATACATGCATTTGTAACAACATCCCGCATCATTCTACAGAAAGCCGCCCATCATTCTACAGAAAGCCCATGGTGCCCGCTAACCCCAAAGGTCAAGGTCACTGACTTAGAAATTTCCGTGTTTGGAAAAATTAACGCTCAGTTTATGCTTTAATATTTCATACATGCATTTGTAACAACATCCCACATCATTCTACAGAAAGCCCATGGTGCCCGCTAACCCCAAATGTCAAGGTCACTGACTTAGACAAATTTACGTGTTTGGAAAAGTTAACGCTCAGTTTATGCTTTAATATTCCATACATGCAATTGTAACAACATCCCGCATCATTCTACAGAAAGCCCATGGTGCCCGCTAACCCCAAAGTTCAAGGTCACTGAATTAGAAATTACCGTGTTTGGAAAAGTTAAAGCTCAGTTTATGATTTAATATTCCATACATGCATTTGTAACAACATCCCGCATCATTCTACAGAAAGCCCATTAGCCCGCTAACCCCAATGGTCAAGGTCACTGACTTAGAAATTTCCGTGTTTGAAAAAGTTAACACTCAGTTTATGCTTTGATATTCCATATATGCATTTGTAACAACATCCCACATCATTCTACAGAAAGCCCATGTTGCCCGCTAACCACGAAGGTCAAGGTCACTGAATTAGAAATTTCCGTGTTTGGAAAAGTTAACGCTCAGTTTATGCTTTAATATTCCATACATGCATTTGTAACAACATCCCGCATCATTCTACAAAAAGCCCATGGTGCCCGCTAACCCCAAAGGTCAAGGTCACTGACTTAGAAATTTCCGTATTTGGAAAAAGAGTTAACGCTCAGTTTATGGTTTAATATTCCATACATGCATTTGTAACAACATCCCGCATAATTCTACAGAAAGCCCAAGGTGCCCGCAAACCCCAAAGGTCAAGGTCGCTGACTTAGACAAATTTACGTGTTTGGAAAAGTTAACGCTCAGTTTATGCTTTAATATTCCATACATGCATTTGTAACAACATCCCGCATCATTCTACAGAAAGCCCATGGTTCCCGCTATCCCCAAAGGTCAAGGTCACTGACTTAGAAATTGACGCTCAGTTTATGCCTTAATATTCCATACATGCATTTGTAACAACATCCCGCATCATTCTACAGAAAGCCCATCATTCTACAGGAAGCCCATGGTGCCCACTAACCCCAAAGGTCATGGTCACTGACTTAGAAATTTCTGTGTTTGGAAAAATTAACGCTCAGTTTATGCTTTAATGTTCCATACATGCATTTGTAACAACATCCCGCATAATTCTACAGAAAACCCATAGTGCCCGCTAACCCGAAAGGTCATGGTCAATGACTTAGCAATTTACGTGTTTGGAAAAGTTAACGCTCAGTTTATGCTTTAATATTCTTTACATGCATTTGTAAAAACATCCCGCATCATTATACAGAAAGCCCATCGTGCCCGCCAACCCCAAAGGTCAAGGTCACTGAATTAGAAATTTCCGTGTTTGTAAAAGTTAACGCTCAGTTTATGCTTTAATATTCCATATACGCATTTGTAACAACACCCCGCAATCATTCTACAGAACGCCCATGGTGCCCACTATCCCCAAAGGTCAAGGTCACTGACTTAGTAATTAACGCTCAATTTATGCTTTAATATTCCATACATGCATTTGTAACAACATCCCGCATCATTCTACAGAAAGCCGCCCATCATTCTACAGAAAGCCCATGGTGCCCGCTAACCCCAAAGGTCAAGGTCACTAACTTAGAAATTTCCGTGTTTGGAAAAATTAACGCTCAGTTTATGCTTTAATATTTCATACATGCATTTGTAACAACATCCCACATCATTCTACAGAAAGCCCATGGTGCCCGCTAACCCCAAATGTCAAGGTCACTGACTTAGACAAATTTACGTGTTTGGAAAAGTTAACGCTCAGTTTATGCTTTAATATTCCATACATGCAATTGTAACAACATCCCGCATCATTCTACAGAAAGCCCATGGTGCCCGCTATCCCCAAAGGTCAAGGTCACTGACTTAGAAATTGACGCTCAGTTTATGCTTTAATATTCCATACATGCATTTGTAACAACATCCCGCATCATTCTACAGAAAGCCCATCATTCTACAGAAAGCCCATGGTGCCCGCTAACCCCAAAGGTCAAGGTCACTGACTTAGAAATTTCCGTGTTTGGAAAAATTAACGCTCAGTTTATGCTTTAATATTTCATACATGCATTTGTAGCAACATCCCGCATCATTCTACAGAAAGCCCATGGTGCCCGCTAATCCCAAAGGTCAAGGTCATTGACTTAGCAATTTCCGTGCTTGGAAAAGTTAACACTCAGTTTATGCTTTAATGTTCCATATATGCATTTGTAACAACATCATTCTACAGAAAGCCCATGGTGCCCGCTAACCCAAAAGGTCAAGGTCACTGACTTAGAAATTTCCGTGTTTGGAAAAGTTAACGCTCAGTTTATGCTTTAATATTCCATACATGCATTTGTAACAACATCACGCATCATTCTACAGAAAGCCGCCCATCATTATACAGAAAGCCCATGGTGCCCGCTAACCCCAAAGGTCAAGGTCACTGACTTAGAAATTTCTGTGTTTGGAAAAGTTAACGCTCAGTTTATGCTTTAATATTCCATACATGCATTTGTAACAACATCCCGCATCATTCTACAGAAAGCCCATGGTGCTCACTGACCCCAAGGTTATTACAAGCTCCTTATATACTATCAAACTGCGCCAGGCGGGACATTTTTCTCCGCGGAGCTCTTGTTTCTAATTTGTGTACATATTTTGTCAATCTTGTACCCGCCATCTGTTTGTATGTCGAATCTGGAGGACGGAGGCAGAGCTGTTGCCATTGTTCTGTTTTCTGTATAATCCGTTTTAACAAAACAACAAGTGGATAACGCGGTTGTCTCTAAGAATAACACAGAAAATCTGTTTGATTCCACTAGACTGGTATACTGCATGTTTCCTACATGTTTTAGCATTGACTGAGCGACCATGTATTTCAGCAGTAAGTGGACGGTGTAATTAGACTGGTATACGGGTACTCTATGTTTCCTGCGTGTTTCAGCATTGACTGAGTGACCATGAATTTCGACAGTAAGTGGTCGATGTCGCGAGACTGTTATACTCTATGTTTCAGCATTGACTGAGCGACCATGGATTTCGGCAGTAAGTGGCCGATGTCACTAGACTGGTATACTCTATGTTTTCAGCATGTTTCAGCACTGACTTAGCGACCATGGATATCGGTAATAAGTGGGCGGTGTCACTAGACTGGTATACTCTATGTTTCCTACATGCTTCAGCACTGACTTAACAACCATGGAGTTCAGCAGTAAGTTGCCGATGTCACTAGACTGGTATACTCTATGTTTCCTACATGTTTCAGCACTGTCTTAGCGACCATGGATTTCGGCAGTAAGTAGACGGTGTCACTAGACGGGTATACTCTATGATTCCTGCATGTTTCAGCATTGACTTAGCGACCATGGATTTAAGCAACAAGTGAATGGTGTCACTAGACTGGTATACTCTATGTTTCCTGCATGTTTCAGCACTGACTTAGCGACCATGGATTTAAGCAACAAGTGAATGGTGTCACTAGACTGGTATACTCTATGTTTCCTGCATGTTTCAGCACTGACTTAGCGACCATGGATTTAAGCAACAAGTGAATGGTGTCACTAGACTGGTATACTCTATGTTTCCTGCATGTTTCAACATTGACTTAGCGACCATGGATTTAAGCAACAAGTAAATGGTGTCACTAGACGGGTATACTCTATGTTTCCTGCATGTTTCAGCATTGACTGAGCGACCATGGATTTAAGCAACAAGTGAATGGTGTCACTAGACTGGTATACTCTATGTTTCCTGCATGTTTCAGCACTGACTTAGCGACCATGGATTTAAGCAGCAAGTGAATGGTGTCACTAGACTGGTGTTCTCTGTTTCCTGCATGTTTCAGCCCTGACTTAGCGACTATGGATTTCGGCAGTAAGTAGACGGTGTCACTAGACTGGTATACTCTATGTTTCCTGCATTTTCAGCACTGACTTAGCGATCATGGATTTAAGCAGTAAGTGGACGGTGTCACTAGACTGGTATACTCTATGTTTCCTACATGTTTCAACACTGACAGCGACCATGGATTTCGGCAGTAATTGGACGGTGTCACTAGACTAGTATATCCTATGTTTCCCTCATGTTTCAGCATTGACTGAGCGACCATGGATTTCGGCAGTAAGTGGACGGTGTCACTAGACTGGTATACTCTATGTTTCCTGCATGTTTCAGCACTGACTGAGCGACCATGGATTTCAGCAGTAAGTGGACGATGTCACTAGACTGGCATACTCTATGTTTCCTGCATGTTTCAGCATGGACTTTGAGAAGGGACATGATTCAGCAGTTTAGTGACGATGGTTTCATAGAACGTATACTCTATGTCAGCACTGACTGAGCGACCATGTTTCAGCAGTAAGTGACGATGTCACTAGCGGTATCTCTATGTTTCCTGCATGTTTCAGCACTGACTGCGACCCATGGATTTCAGCAGTAAGTGGAAACGATGTCACTGACTATACTCTATGTTTCCTGCTGTTTCAGCACTGATGAGCGACCATGGATTTCAGCGTAAGGGACATGTCTAGACCGTAAACTCATGTTCTGCATGTTTCAGCACTGACTGAGCGACCATGGATCACAGTAAGTGAACGATGTCACTAGACCCGGGTATACTATGTTTCCGCATGTTTCGCATGACTGAGCGACTATGGATTTCAGCCAGTAATGAACGATGTCTGATGTATACTCAGTTTCCTGCATGTTTTCAGATGATGCGACCATGGTTTTCAGCAGTAAGTGGACGATGTCACTAGACTGGCATACTCTATGTTTCCTGCATGTTTCAGCACTGACTGAGCGACCATGGATTTCAGCAGTAAGTGGACGATGTCACCAGACTGGCATACTCTATGTTTCCTGCATGTTTCAGCATTGACTGAGCGACCATGGATTTCGGCAGTAAGTGGATGGTGTCACTAGACTGGTATACTCTATATTTCCTGCATGTTTCAGCATTAACTGAGCGACCATGGATTTCAGCAGTAAGTGGACGGTGTCACTAGTCTGGTATACTCTATATTTCCTGCATGTTTCAGCATTGACTGAGTGACCATGCATTTCGGCAGTAAGTGGACGGTGTCACTAGACTGGTATACTCTATGTTTTCTGCATGTTTCAGCATTGACTGAGCGACCATGGACTGGTATTCTCTATGTTTCCTGCATGTTTCAGCATTGAATTAGCGACCATGGATTTAAGCAGCAAGTGGACGGTGTCACTAGACTGATATACTCTATGTTCCCTTCCTGTTTCAGCATTGACTGAGCGGCCATGGAATTCGGCAGTATGTTTGTCTACTTTGAGTCGGATGAGGAGGAAGTTGAGGATCGTGCGCCAGATCTCGGTCGCAAGTCCGATAGTTCCGACGAGGATGATGACGGCGAGGTAAATGAATAGTGGATCTTGCATGTGTGATGTTTTATATATGATATTTTTAATATCATACTAAAACATCAATCATGTAAGATCCACTATTTTTTTTAAACACACTAACTAATTAGTGGGTGGTGGTCAGGCGAATGAGACGGCTTAAATTAACGGTGTGGGTTCCTCCGTATAGAAATCACGATTTGCCTGGTTTGGTCCTCAGGTACGTTTTTATCTTTGGCTCTTTAGTAACCTGGGAGTTGAATTGGGTTATTACCCATTATACAAGTAGTAATATTATTACTGATCCTACTGCTTTTGGGAGGGGCCAAGTGATTCTGGTGTGGCGAGGACCAGGCATCAGATCAGGATTATTCTGATTTTAGGGCTGAATATATAGTTTTGTTATTATAAATATTCAGCTCTGATTTTGGAATTTTCCCCCTATTTGTACATGTACTTGAACATGTACATGTACATGTACTTGAACATGTACATGTACTTGCCCCGGTCTTAAATGACCTTAGCCTTTGATAGGCAGTTAACCCCAACAAACGAACAAACAAACTAACTAATTTATTAAACGAGTTTACTGCTTTCATAGGAAACGAGGCTATGCCAATTTTCATATGAAATCAGTTGGCGCAGTTAATAAATAGATGAAATGACAGAGTGGTGATTTAATATGATATTATTACACAAGTTTACTAAGACAAGGCTATTCCAAGTTTCTTAAGAAATCAGTCAACACGTTTAATACATCTCATATGAAATCAACACAAATGTTAGATTATATTTTTTGAATTAGTACAGCACAATGTATTGAAGATCAGAGCTCCAGATAAGCTGCGTATTTGCTTAAATACCCATTTAAAATTGCCAAAAACCCAATTGAAATCAGAAGTAGCGAGTATCAGAAAGTATTAAAAAAAATTACTGTGCCTTTATCATGCTGCAGAAAACAATAAACAGGCCACATATATAGCATTTTTTTTACCCAATTAAAATTGACAAAAACCCAATTGAAATCAGAAGTAGTGAGTATCAAAAAGCAATGAGAACAATTGTGGTACCTTTATCCTGCTGCGGCAAACAATAAAAATACCACTAATATAGCATATCTTTCTTATTTTTCCATGAAAACACATTTTGGTATTTCATTACAATTGTCAAGGAGACAATAGTAATGAAATGCCAATACATGTTTTCATTTCGAAGCGAACTATTCAATAATTGCGGTCTGCTGATGTGTAAACAGTAGTGTGATTTTATTTTACCCAATTAAAAGTTTGAAATAACAAATTTCTTCAGAGATGATGGAGTGACAATACTCAATTACTAATTTCTTATCTGCAGCCCTGTTATCAATTTGAATTCACGTGTTATTACACTGTGAAAACCTATTTTTGTCGAGCCCGCTTGCGGAAAGCGGGACATAGTGATCACAATGACGTCCGTATGTCCGTGCGTCCGTCCGTCCGAAATTTTTGCGTTAAACGTTTTTAAATACCTTAAGTTATATATTTGCAGTCCTAAGTCACATTGACTTGAAACTTCATATGCTTATTAGTCATGATCCATATATTCATGCTATATCCCACTCATGCGGTCCCTGTGCCCAAGGTCAAGGTCAAATGACTTAGAAGTTTGCGTTCCGAAATCTGCGTTTAAGTTTTTAAATACCTTATATCTATGCAGTCCTAAGTCACAGTGACTTGAAACTTCATATGCTTATTAGTAATAATCCATATATTCATTTTGTGTCCTACTTATGCGGCCCCTGTGCCCCTATGTCAAGGTCAAATCACTTAGAAGTTTGCGTTAAAGTTTCTATCAAAATATGCGTTAAAGTCTTCACATACCTATTATCTCTGTAACCGTAAGTCAGATTTGCTTGAAACTTTGTATGCTTATTGGGCATCAAACATAAAATAAATACACTCTGAGACCATCAAATGCCTCGGCGGCTCGATATGCGGGCCGCGGCCATCTGGTATGTAATTAATACCAGTGTACTGTCTGTTCCACAGTTTTATGCCGACCGACGTTTGGCTATTAACCCTTTCAACACTGCAAACTTCTTTAGCAATGTTTGCAAACAGTGTAGATCCAGATGAGCCGGCTCTCATTAGAATATGCACTTTTTGCAAGCAATTTTCATGTTGTTTTTAGAAACAAAACACCTTCTTATAAATGGATTAGTCTGAAAATCATTTTGTGACGGTTGGATTGGTTCTTACAGAGCTCCAAATAAGGTGCGTATTGGCGTATTTTACGCAATTATTATGTCTCCCCCATGAATGGGGAGACACATTGTTTTTGGCTTGGTTGTCCGTCTGTCTGTCCGTCGGTCTGTCCGTCCGAGCAACCAAGGGTGTAGAAGGGGCCATAGGGCGGAGCCTAACACAAAAGAATCCTTTGATTTATTCCGTATGGCCGCTTATTCTATTCATTACAAGGTGCCATCTCTTTGATCTAGAACAATGGAAATGGCCCTTCTTCACTATTGGTGGGCTGTCCGTCTGTCCGGTCTGTCGTCTGTCCGTCTGTCCGTCTGTCCGTCTGTCCGTCTGTCCGTCTGTCCGTCTGCATATCTCCAAAAGTATTGAGTTAAAGTCTTGAAACTTTACAGGAATACTTGTCATCGTATGAAGTTGCGCACCTGGGGATTTAGATGCGGATTCATCTTGTATTCACTGAGTTATGGCCCTTGACTTAGTGAATAGTGGGGATTTTCAAATTGTGTCGCGCGTATCTCCAAAAGTACTTCAGTTAGAGTCGTGAAACTTTACAAGAATACTGGTCATCGTGTGAAGTTGCGCACCTGGGGTTTTAGATGCGGATTCATCCAGTATTCACGGAGATATGGCTCTTGACTTAGCGAAAAGTGGGGATTTTCAATTTGTGTCCCACGTATCTCCAAATGTATTTCAGTTAGTCGTGAAACCTTACAGGAATACTTGTCATCGTTTGAAGTTGCGCACCTGGGGTTTTAGATGCGGATTCATCCTGTATATACGGAGTTATGGCCCTTGACTTAGCGAATATTTGGGATTTTCAAATTGTGTTGCGCGTATCTCCAAATTTATTTCAGTTAGAGTCGTGAAACTTTACAGGAATACTGGCCATTGTGTGAAGTTGCGCACCTGGGGTTTTAGATGCGGATTCATCTAGTATTCACGGAGTTATGGCCCTTGACTTAGCGAAAATTGGGGATTTTCAACTTGTGTCGCGCGTATCTCCAAATGTATTTCTATTAGAGTCGTCAATCTTTACAGGAATACTTGTCATCGTGTGAAGTTGCGCACCTGGTGTTTCAGATGCGGATTCATCCAGTATTCGCGGAGATATGACCCTTGACTTAGTGAAAAGGGGATTTTCAACTTGTGTCGCGTGTATCTCCAAAAGTATTTCAGTTAGAGTCGTGAAACTTTACAGGGATACTTGTCATCGTGTGAAGTTGCGCACCTGGGGTGTTAGATGCGGATTCATTCTGTATTTACGGAGTTATGGCCCTTGACTTAGCAAAAATGGGGGATTTTCAACTTGTGTCGCGCGTATCTCCAAATTCATTTCAGTTAGATTCGTGAAACTTTACAGGAATATTGGTAATCGTGTGACGTTGCGCACCTGGGGTTTTAGATGCAGATTCATCCAGTATTCACAGAGTTATGTCTCTTTACTTAGTGAAAAGTGGGGATTTTTAACTTGTGTCGCGCGTATCTCCAAAAAGTACTTCAGTTAGAGTCGTGAATCTTTACATGAATACTGATCATCGTGTGAAGTTGCTCACCGGGGGTTTTAGTTGCAGATTCATCCAATATTCACGGAGTTATGGCCCTTGACTTAGTGAAAAGTGGGGATATTCAACTTTTGTCGTGCGTATCTTCAAAAGTATTTCAGTTAGTCGCGAAACTTTACAGGAATACTGGCCATCGTGTGAAGTTGCGCACCTGTGGTTTTTAATGCGGATTCATCCAGTATTCACGGACTTATGGCCCTTGACTTTGTGAAAAGGGGATTTTTCAACTTGTGTCACGTTTATCTCCAAAAGTATTTCAGTTAGTCGCGAAACTTTACAGGAATACTTGTCATCGTGTGAAGTTGCGCACCTGGTGTTATAGATGCGGATTCATCCTATATTCACGGAGTTATGGCCCTTGACTTAGCGAAAATTGGTGATTTTCAACTTGTGTCGCGCATATCTCCAAATGAATTTCAGTTAGAGTCGTGAATATTTACAGGAATACTGGTCATCGTGTGAAGTTGCGCACCTGGGGTTTTAGATGCGGATTCATCCAGTATTCACGGAGTTATGGCCCTTGACTTAGCGAAAATTGGGGATTTTCAACTTGTGTTGCGCGTATCTCCAAATTTATTTCAGTTAGTCGTGAATCTTTACAGGAATACTGGTCATCGTGTGAAGTGGCGCACCTGGGGTTTTAGATGCGGATTCATCCAGTATTCACAGAGTTATGGCCCTTGACTTCGTGAAAAGGTGATTTTCAACTTGTGTCGCGTGTATCTCGAAAAGTATTTCAGTTAGAGTCGTGAAACTTTACAGGAATACTTGTCATCGTGCGCTGTTGTGGATTTTCACTTGTGTCGCGCGTATCTCCAAATTTATTTCAGTTACAGTCGTAAAACATTACAGGATTATACTGGTCATCATATGAAGTTGCGCACCTGGGGTTTTAGATGCGGATTCATCCAGTATTCACGGAGTTATGGCCCTTGACTTAGTGAAAAGGGGATTTTCAACTTGTGTCTCGTGTATCTCCAAAAGTATTTCAGTTAGAGTCGTGAAACTTTACAGGAATACTTGTCATCATGTGAAGTTGCGCACCTGGGGTTTCAGATGCGGATTCATCCCGTATTTACGTAATAATGGCCCTTGACTTAGTGAAAATTGTGGATTTTCACTTGTGTCGCGCGTATCTCCAAAAGTATTTCAGTTAGAGTCGTGAAACTTTACAGGAATACTGATCATCGTGTGAAGTTGCGCATCTGGGGTTTTAGATGCGGATTCATCTAGTATTCACAGAGTTATGGCTCTTGACTTAGTGAAAAGTGGGGATTTTCAACTTGTGTCGCGCGTATCTCCAAAAGTACTTTAATGAGAGTCCTGAATCTTTGCAAGAATACTGATCATCGTGTGAAATTGCTCACCTGGGGTTTTAGTTGCGGATTCATCCAATATTCCCGGAGTTATGGCCCTTGACTTAGTGAAAAGTGGGGATATTCAACTTGTGTCGCGCATATCTTCCAAAGTATTTCAGTTAGAGTCATGAATCTTTACAGGAATACTGTCCATCGTGTGAAGTTGCACACCTGCGGTTTTAGATGCGGATTCATACAGTACTCACGGAGTTATGGCCCTTGACTTTGTGAAAAGGGGATTTTCAACTTGTGTCGCGTGTATCTCCAAAAGTATTTCAGTTAGGGTCGTGAAACTTTACAGGAATACTTATCATCGTGCGCAGTTGGGGACATTCAACTTGTGTCGCGCGTATCACCAAAAGTATTTCAGTTAGACGCAAAACTTTACAGGAATACTTTTCATCGTGTGAAGTTGCGCACCTGGTGTTTTAGATGCGGATTCATCATGTATTCACTGAGTTATGGCCCTTGACTTAGTGAGAAGTGGGGATATTCAACTTGTGTCACGCGTATCTTCAAAAGTATTTAAGTTAGAGTTGCAAAACTTTACAGGAATACTGGTCATCGTGTGAAGGTGCGCACCTGGTATTTTAGATTCGGATTCGGCCATTATTCACGGAGTTATGGCCCTTGACTTAGTGAAAAGTGGGGATTTTCAACTTGTGTCGCGCCTATCTCCAAAAGTATTTCAGTTAGTCGCAAAACTTTACAGGAATACTGGTCATCGTGTGAAGTTGCGCACCCGGTGTTTTAGATGCGGATTCATCCAATATTCACAGAGTTATGGCACTTAACTTAGTGCTGTGACCATTTTTAGAAATCATTTTTCTGCGAAAATCTCATATATGATAATGTTGATTATATTAGGTGTCAGCTCAAAAACAATCCTTTAGTTTTAGCTGAATACGCATTGATTAGTACAAAATACGCACAGCAATGTGAAACTCGCATTTATTTTCAAATTGAGTAGTGAAAATACTGGCGTAAAGTTGAAAATTCACTTAGTTGAGCTGCAAAAATCAAACAGTGTTTGCTTTTTGCAGCTGAAATAAGTAAATGTTTAAATTTGTTATATTTTTTTATCATTGTTCCCTATTTAGTGGTGAAAAAAATCAATAATTTATTTGCAAAAGTAAAATACGCAATGATTTTGAAATCAGGAGGTATAGTACGCTTTAGTCACAAAGCTTATCTGGAGTTCTGTTCTTAAAGTAAAAAATCACAGTCTGTATATTCTACTAAACTAACTGTTAAATAGTAACATACATGTATCGCATGCTGTCTATTCTAGTTACTTACTGTTTGGCTATTAAACATATTATATGTAAAGAAAATTATTAAAATGTAAGTAGTCTTTCATCAGTACCAAAAAGTCACCCTTCACAATTATTTTCTTTGGTCAACTATTGATTTTATGTCGAAACAAATATTTTACATGGGCATGTAACTAAGAAAACAAATCATGTTATATTTTGAAAATCGGTTCACAAATGCAAAACAATATTACAAAAACTTTTTTTTTTAGCCCATATTAAATTCGCATATAAAAATAGTATTTTCGCATAGTTGACTATACTCTATGACCATTGCCTCACATATAGTTGCCTATAAGCTACGACCATTGCCTCACATAGTTGTCTATAATATATGACCATTGCCTCACATATAGTTGCCTATAATCTACGACCATTGCCTCACATAGTTGTCTATAATATATGACCATTGCCTTACATATAGTTGCCTATAAGCTACGACCATTGCCTCACATAGTTGTCTATAATATATGACCATTGCCTCACATATAGTTGCCTATAATATATGACCATTGCCTCACATATAGTTGCCTATAATCTACGACCATTGTCTCACAGAGTTGCTTATTGGATATCCTGGACACGGCTGGTCAGGAGGAATACTCGGCATTGCGTGACCAGTACACACGCGATGGCGACTGCTTCGTGATTGTCTACAGCGTCACGGACGGGCGCAGTTTTGCTGAGGCGGAGTCACTCTACCAGTTCCTGCAGAGCGTTAAGGGCGTGGAAAACCCTGTCGCGGTACGTTTCTCTCCTTTCGCTTTCCGCGGTACGTTTCTCTGATCAGACGAGTGACAGGTTAGGTGCATGCGATGGGTAAATTAACCCGTTCACCCATAAATAATTGACATGGAATATTCTATTTGTTTAGACAATTCCATTCATCATAAAAGGGGTATTTTAATTTTTGTTTATAAAATAAGTTACAAATATTGCAGATCCTAATGAGACGGCTCATTGTGAGCCAGTTCATCTGGATCTGCAGTTTTTGTAAATGTTGGACTATGGCATATTGGGTTGTAAGGGTTAACACTGGAATTCATCCTAACCAGAATCCTGATATCCCTGGTTTGGCCTTCAGGTACATTTTTGGCTTTATTGTATGTGAGAGTTGAATCAGTAGCCGATTTCATCAAACTTGCAAAGTATACTTATTTAGCAAAGCATTCTTTGAGGGAGTACTCATTTATTTTCGCCGACATGCATTATTTCATATATAACTAACGACTGCATATATTTGATGATTAAAAGTATGCATAATTATTATACTGAATGTATTGCATTATGACAGCCAAAATAAACATTAATCAATTTATCCTTCAATATACTTTGCTAGATACGTATACTTTGCAATTTTGGTGAAATAGGCTACGGGTGTTAAGTGATTCTTGTGTGGTGATACGGTGACATCAAATCATGTTATTTTAATTGTATGGCTGAAATTATATTATATTTATCCCGTCAACACAGTGCGTATGTGCCGTGAAACACGGTGCCGTGAAACATTTTTGATATCCAGTCAATACTATTTTTGTAATTTACAGCCGTTTGAAGGTGTTGACGGGATAAATAGAATAGTAGGTTAGTGCCGTGAATGGGAAAAAATATCTGGCGCGGCACGGAAACGGGATGTGCTCGGCAGAGCCTCGCCCATCCCGTTTCCTGAGCCTTGCCAGATATTTTTTCCCATTCACGGCACTAACCTACTATTCTCTATGTGTACATCCCCACCATTGAATGGTGAGGGGTGGTGGGCATACAGTGTTGCTGGCATCCGTTTATCCCATCCAGTCCTGACCGCCTGGGGCCCGTTTCACTAAACTTCGTACGACTAGGTAAAATGTTTGTAAGTGCAGATTTACAATAGTCTGTAAATTCCAATTGATGGATTGACATTTATTGAGCATTTATTAAATGTAAATCCAATACTTATTTACAAAAACACATTGTTAATGTGAAATTTACAGACTAT
This sequence comes from Conchocele bisecta, assembly GCA_029237695.1. Taxonomy (NCBI): domain Eukaryota; kingdom Metazoa; phylum Mollusca; class Bivalvia; order Lucinida; family Thyasiridae; genus Conchocele; species Conchocele bisecta. The sequence continues at coordinate 36,464,521 of CM055271.1, forward strand.
CATCATTTTGCACTTACAAACATTTTAGTCGTAAGAAGTTTAGTGACCTTTATGCTCAGGAAAATTTCCTTTCATGTAACTGCTTCATATTTCACACATGCATTCTTCTGATTGTCCCGTATCATGTGTGACAAATCCATGATCGTCCAGCAATTGCTAAATCTAAGGTCAAGGTCACATATTTAGTGTGTTCAAAACCTTAAAGCTCGGGTAAATTTCCTATAGCGTCCCTTTCTTTCACGGAACTGCTTCATATTTCACTCGTTGGTCCTCTATCATACTGTCAATCATCTTATGGCCTCTGTGTTTTCGAATGAACCTACATTTTCTTTGGCTGACAATGGGGGTATTCGTGTACCGACAGGCCACATTTCTAGTTCATATCTCAATTTTTAATTTTTAATTTTTGTTTCCTATGTTGATATTTCACACATTCATTGTTCTGATGGTCCTCTATCATGCTGTCATAAATCCTCCATCCCCAGCTAATCTCAAGGTCAAGGTTTCACAACTTTTACATTTGTAACTTACTAATAATTATACACCAGAGCTCCAGATAAGGTGAGTATTGACGTATTTTACGCAATTATTTTAGGTGAATACGCATTCATTATCAAAAGTGGGGGTGCAAAATACGGACAGCAATGTTAAAATACGCCTTGATTTTCAAATTGAGTAGTGAAAATACTGTCATAAAGTTGAAAATTCACTTAGTTGAGCTTTTGCAGCTCAAGTAAATGAAAGTTTAAATTTGTTATACTTTTTGTCGCGCCCGCTTGCGGAAAGCGCGATATAGTCGGCACATTGGCGTACGTACGTACGTACGTACGTACGTACGTACGTACGTGTGTCCCGTTAAAGATTTTTGGTTAAAGTGTTTTGGTTAAAGTGTTTTGGTTAAAGTGTTTTGGTTAAAGTTTTTCCGTCTACCATGTCTACTATATCTCTTGTTTTAGTGTCCATGCCTTGCCCCAAGGCGCGACATGCAGGCCGCGGCCGTCTAGTTTTATCATTTGTTCCCTATTTACTAATGAAGACAATCAATAATCCATTTGTAAAAGTAAACTACGCAATGATTTTGAAATCAGGGGGTATAGTACACTTTAGGCACAAAGCTTATCTGGAGCTCTGATGCACCCCGCATGCGAAGTATGTCGAGGGGTATATAGTTTTCGTAATTCCGTCCGTCCTGCCGTCCATTTGTCCGTACATCCACATTAAAGTTTGTGGGTACCCATTATCTCTGTAACGGTAAGTCGAATTGACCTCAAACTTCATATATTTCCTTATCATCATCGATAGTTTCATTCCATACTGTACTAATGCGGCTTTCATGTCCAAGGTCAAGGTCAAATTATTTAAACATTTGCATTAAAGTATTTGGCTACACATTATCTCTGCAACCGTAAGTCAGATTGACTTCAAACTTCATATACGTCCTTGTCATCATCGATATTTTCATTCGATACCACACCCATATTTTCATTCCATACCACACCCATGTGGCCTTGATTTCCAAGGTCATGGCCAAATTACTTTGAAATTTGCTTCAGTGCTAACATTTTCGGGTAGATTTGTGTCCGTAAGATTTGCTTTAAAGTTTTTGGGTTCACATTATCTCTGAAACGGTAAGTCGGATTGACTTCAAATTTCATATACTTTCTTATCATCATCCATATTTTCATTCCATAATGACTTAGTCATTTTGTTTTCGACAAAAAGTTTGTACAGGTTTCTTCATCATCAATTACTTGATGGATTGCATCAATATTTGGACACGTGATACCTCGCTACAAAATTCATTTATTAAAAATTCAATTTGTGAACTTTAACTATTTAATAGTTATAGTCCAGTAGTATAGAGGGATTCAAAATGATACCCGCTCTATAATCTATAGTAAAACTCTGGCAAGACCGTCGTAAAACTTGTCTAAACCTTTGGTTTTACATTTTACAAAATATTTCATATTTTTACAAACAAATATTTTGTAAAATTATTTAAAATCCGATAGTTTATATTCCAACACCGCATTTTCATCGTCCAATATAGCTAATTTATTCCGTAGATCAACAACTAATTCTACCAGCTCTAGTCTACCACGTTCACCTTTAGCCTCCTGGCAGCGCAGTTGCTTGTGTCTACAAAGAGTTTGGGCACTAACAAATTTACAAGGGCATCTGGGGCATTGGAAATGTGGAGCGACACAAGGAGCTTTGCGATGCCTTGCTAGATGCCTTCGCAGGTAGTCTGGTCGCGCAAAAGTTACATAACATGTAACACACTCCATTATGTATATATGTATATATGTATTATGTATATATGTATACGTATATATACGTATATATATATATGTGTTCAATTGGATGTGACAATTACATTATGTAATTGTTTACGTCCAATTGAACAGAAAAATATCATAGGTTATATCGCATCAAAGTATATCTCAAAAAATATACCGATATTAAAAAAATTATTACCACAATTAATAAGGTTATAATTGAAACGTTGAGAGCCGAGGCTAAACCTCTTGGCATCGTCTATAGCAAGCGTCTGCGCGTTCCTGTGTTAAATAAGCTGATAAACGCTACAAAGAAGGGGGTAATATTGAAACGTTGAGAGCAGAGGCTAAATCTCTCGGTATTGTCTATGGTAACCGTCTGCGTGTTCCTGGGTTAAACAAGCTGATAAACGCCACAAATAATGAGGCTTTTACACGTCGAGTAGGTAGGGCATACTCCAGAGGTGTCTTCACAAAACCCGTCTTGTGGTTTCAGGAGTTAACCGCTCAAATAGGAAAAAAGACTACAAGTAGAGAGTATAGTTGGACTGAGAACGACTGCCATGCAGGATTCTCCCACCGTAATTAAACCAAAGCGTAAAACCTCCCTACTACACGCGATAGCTGATGAGGGTGCAGCTATTCTAAGGGTTAGAGACGAAGAGATGGAGAAAATCGAGCAGGGTAGACGCACGTTCACGTTCTCATTTAGGAAACACGTAGAAACAGAAAAACCTGATAGGATAGTAGAGAAATTAACTTCTCATATGACAACTAACTTCTACCTAAGATATTCGTACTCCTACAAACTACAACACATCGAGGAAAAAGATCATCGAGGTCGCGCGAAGACGATAATATTTAATAAGAATCTTGGGGGGAGTAGGTGGATGGACTCATTAGGTGAAGTAGAGAAATGGGCAAAATATAACAAGAACAAGAGGATGGATATAGATAAAGTCGAGAGGCCCAACACGAAATGGACGTTCGTGAGGTGGGAGCATGTTTATTTAAAACTAGTGCAGGGAACACGAGGAGTATATCTAGGGTTGACTTCCAAACACGCGGCTGGTGGACCTCTCCCAGACTGGTTGAGGAATAAGAAAGGTATGTACTCGTTAGACAAATACAACGATGAGCTATGTCTATTCAGGTGCCTGGCCATTCACGGCGGGGCGCGACCAGACAAGTGTACCGCCCAAGCCGGAGAGGTGAGTGCTAAGTATTTCGGTAAGAGAGAGCCTGGGCCTATTCCACTAGACGAGCTGACAAAGGTTGAGGAGAAGTTTAATGTGGGTATAGAAGTATATCAGCCAACCGGGAGTGGAATATGGTGGTTGAGGAAGGCACCAGCACACTGTGAGGAGGTAGGTACGAAGCATATGACGATAGACATCTACAAAAAACACGCGTTCCTGATAACCAACCTAAGAGGTCTGTCGAAAAAGTACGCCTGCAACACTTGCAAACAGAGGTTCACGACGGCTAGTAACGTTACTCGGCACGGACCCAAGTGCATGAAGGGCGAGACACACACACGCCGTATGCGAAGGGAAAGTTCTCGACCGCCCTCGCTCCGCGTTCGAGAAGGCCTTCTATCCACAGAGCTTTGGAAGCCTAGTGTCACTTGATTGGATGGCGTCTGTTGAGAGTGAGGAGAACGTGCACATCCACCACGAGCAGTGTGGGCACGGCTGGGAGAGGTGGATCTGTGGATCTCCAGTAGATGGATACTGCAAGGAAAATAAGACGGTGTACCAGTATCACGGGTGTTTCTGGCACGGCTGTGAGAAACATCACCCGGCGAGATCCCACGAGTTGCACACCAGCAACAAGCGGGATAAAGAGATCCGTAACTCAGGATTTAACCTAGTGATAATGTGGGAGTGTAAGTATAACAGAACCGGCGCTAAGATTAAGACAGGATGTCCCACCACACTGTACACGTACCAGATAGTATGCGATTTTGAAGCGTATCTGAGTAAGGAAGGGAGGACCGACCAAACGCCAGACATATCGTATGAGACAGAGCACGTACCCGTAAGCGTTAGCATAGGGGACAGCCTGTCCGGAACCGTATCTCACATATGTGACACGGATCCTGCCAAACTGGTAAGTAAGTTCATAGAAGATCTGCAGGAGAGGGGTAGGGACATTCGCGAAGAAGTGGGTCGCCGGTACAGGTTCGATGACACGTAGCACCTCAGGCCTCGCCAAGTGCATGAGATAAACAGGCGGATAGATCAGGTCCCAGTGTTGGGTTTCAACTGCAGTAGGTATGACATCAACCTCATCAAGAAACATCTGGTGTGCAAGCTGGCAGACACGACCACGAACGTTATGGTGGGCAAGCGGACTAACGACACCATATTCCTATTCACTCCGGAATTCAGATTCCAGGACGTTCTCCTGTACCTTGGTCCGGGAGTCAGTTACGATAAGTGGATTAAGGCATACGACTGCTCATCTCAAATGTCCTACTTCCCGTATGAGTGGTTCGATTCTGTAGACAAGCTAGAATATCAAGGGCTCCCTGTCATAGAGCACTGGTATTCCAAACTCAGATGTGAGATGCTGGTAACCGAGGAGCAGCTGGAGGAGTGCAGGAGAATTTTCGAGGAGAAAGGAATGAGAACATTTAAGGACTGGGTGAGATACTACAACGATCTCGGCGTATCACCTTTTCTAGAGGCCTTAGGTAAAATGTGTGACTTTCACAAACATAGAGGAGTAGATATATTCAAAGACGCCATTACCCTGCCAGGAGTAGCCATCCAATATCTGATGCAAGGAACGGCGTCGGCAAGTGCTGGTATCCCGGGAAAAGCTGGATCCGGACCGAAGACTGGCCAGATGTACGCCCCAGAGAAAGAGACGTACGAGATGTTGCAGGGAGCTCTAGTTGGAGGACCGTCTATCGTGTTCACCAGATACGCCGAGGCAGGTGTTTCTAAGATACGCCCAAACAGTAAGGGTGGGGGAAACCGTGTCAGGCAGTCCTCGGGTACGACGCTAACGCCCTTTACCTGTCGACACTCAAAAAAGAGATGCCGTGCGGTAAGGAAACTATACACCACACTAAGACACCCCACAACCAAAATATCATAGACAAATTCTGCCAACGGGTACACAGGGGAAGCGATTACTGGTTCGGGTTCGCCGAGGTGGATATGTAAGTCCCCGAGAGCCTGAGAGAAAAGTTTGAAGAGATGTCTCCGCTGTTCATAAACAGGGTATTGAAGAGGAGGAGGTTCCAGAGCACATGCTCCAGTATCTGAAAGACACAGGCAGGAATCGAGGAGACGGAAAAAAAATAGTGGGCACGCTGTGCTGCTGTACGCCCCGCTGTTGAAGTGATATCTAGAGCACTGGCTAGTGATAACCGGCCTCCACAGGATCCTAGATTACGAAGCTGGAAAACCCTTCGCGTGGTTTGTCGAAGAGGTGACTGTGGCTAGGAGGACCGGAGACGTAGATGAATCGAAGAAGCCGGTAGCTGAAATAATGAAGTTGGTTGGTAATTCTTGTTGTGGTAAGATGATTGAGGCACCAGAGAGACACCTTAACACTACGTACACTAAAAGTTAGAGCTGTGTGGATAAAGCACTACTCTCAGCGTTCTTCGAAGATCTGGAAGGGATCGGAGACGCGTATGAGATATCTAGTAGGAAGGCTAAGTGTGCTGTTAAGAGACCGTTCCACTGTGGGATAGCCGTGTACCAACTAGCCAGGCTGAGAATGTTAGAGTTCTATTACGACTTCCTAGACAAGTTCGTATCGAGAAAGGACTTTGAACTAATTCAGATGGATACGGACAGCATGTACATAGGTGTGAGTGCTAAACCGGATTGTACAGATAACGATGAAAGCCTAGACGCGCTGGTGAAGCCTAGACAACGTGTGACATACGCTAAAGATAAGCGCAACTGGCTCGCATGGGACCAATGGAGTAACAGGGAACCTGGGCTGTTCAAGATGGAGTTCCAAGGAGATAGAGCTATAGCGCTATCCAGTAATTGTTACTTCGTAGAAATGCTGGCTGAGAGCGAAGACTCCAAGTGGCATCCGGCCAGGCACCAACCATGCGGGCTGGCCACACAACCAACCAGACTTGAAACCCCGGGCGCAGTGAAGAATTCCTCTAAGGGAATGAGTAAGAGAACGAATAGCGTGAGTTGGGATAGATATAAGAACGCGTTGGAAGGCCATAGAGACGTGGCTAAAAATATAGGGTTCCGTATGAACGGTGGAGTAATGAAAACATACACCCAGAGTAAACTGGGGTTGTCGGGTACTACGACAAGAGAAGAGTGATGGAAGATGGTATACACACCGAGCCTGTAACATAGGTAAACAAAAAAAAGAACTGGGGGTAGCTGGGTGTCAGAAGCCACCGCAAGAAGTTCTTCGCGAACAAACCCGCGCGATGGACCATCATCCAAATAGTAGAGCACGGGCTCATCGGGTTTGGTAATGGATCCATCTAGATGATATACATTGAGAGACCACACGGTATCAGTCGCGCGGCGGCGACCACCTTCGAGCTCTCCCGGTTGATAGAGGTACCGGACGTCAACATCTGATGGAAGCCGTTTCTCCGCTAAACCAACGGGTCGCCCGCGCGAGACCGCGGATGGTTTGTGCGACACCGTTTTCGACTTGATGGCATCTAAGGGCTTTTTACCTATCAATCTGGTCACCTCGCCGTTCAGTGCGGGGACCACGGAGGGCAGCCTGGTCACCCACTCGGTCGATCGCGTATGAGGGTCTACAAGCTCTTGGCATATTGGTGCCCGAACAGTCTCTCAGCCAGGGTTCGATTGCACCGCTCCACGATCCCATGGTCCCGGTGGATGTTGACGCCGTGTTTAGTCAATAGATGAGAGACCGCGCCCATAAACTCGCGGCCGGGATCGACCTGGAGATGATTCGGCCAATTCAGAGGACTCGTCTTATATATTCGGGAAAGAGCCTCGGCCACCTCCTTAGACTCTTTCGTGGCCAGCGGCTCAGCCCCCTTATAGCGACTCGCTACGTCAACGACTGTCAGGGCGTACTTGTACATCTTGCGACCGACGCGATCGTGAGGGAGAAATAGGAGGTCTGCTTGGTGAACTTCGTTCGGCACCGGCACGTCGAAGTTCGGCCGCGGAATCGGTTTCGTAACTTTCTTCGGAACCGCCTCCAACTGCACAGGTGCCCCAATCGAAATTGGAGTTGGGGGTTGTTTCGAAAGGTAGTTCAGCACACACAGGGTGCCCACAACTGCCAGACCACCACCAACAACCCACGGGATGATCCAGGTAGGAGCTACAGCAATCGGGGATTGCACTTCCAATTGCACTGGTGTGGTTGTAGCTGTCTTCGGATGTTTTGCTGTCTCTGTCCCCCAACTCCAATTGCGATTGGGGCTCCTGTTCCAA
>CM055271.1:36472722-36559419 GCA_029237695.1 Conchocele bisecta
TTGGGGCTCCTGTTCCAATTCCTTCCTCCAATTTCTCCAATCGCGATTGGTGTGTTGATTATTGGATTGGGGGAGCGGCTGGAACAGCAATCGGGGATTGCAACGACTGTTTGGCCTCTCGAAGCTCGGCGAGTATTTATACCCCCACACACAAAGTTTGAGGGGGTATATAGGAGTCAGCTTGTCGGTCGGTCTGTCGGTCTGTTGGAAATGCCCTTCCGCAATATATGTTCTACACCCATGCATGGATTATCAAATGGCTTGGCACAAATGTTGGTCATGATGAGAAGGTGTGTCGCGATCAATAACCACGCACCTACGTCCAAGGTCAAGGTCACAGTTGAAGGTCAAAGGTCAAACCTATTTAAATTCGCTTCCACTCTATATCTTCTACACCGATGCATGGATTATCAAATGGCTTGTCACAAATGTTTCTCATGATGAGAAGGTGTGTCGCGATCAATAACCACGTACCGACGTCCAAGGTCAAGGTCACAGTTGAAGGTCAAAGGTGAAACCTATTGAAATTCCCTTCCGCTCTATATCTTCTAAACCGATGCATGGATTATCACATTATGTCCAGGGTCAAGGTGCGTTTGAAACCTTAACACTCGGCTAAATGGTTTATAATAAAAAATGCCTCGTTTTCTTTGGCTGCCAGTGGGGGTATTCGTGTGCCAACAGGCCACATTTCTAGTTTATCTTGTTTAGCTTTTCGGGTGGCAGCCGCTGCCCACCCAGCTGCCTGCCTTTTTGGGTTTTTATGTCGTGCAATCGGGTTCATCCAATCTCGATTGGGTATTGAAGTTGGAAATGCAATCGGGTTCAACCGCACCTGTACTGTTGAGGGCTGTTCCGTCACTCTCACATGTGCTTGCTGCTCCTGGTCCAACATGCTCGGGTTCAACAGTGTTGAGGTTGGGTGTGTGTCTTGTGTCATCATTTTCTGAGCTTACAGTTCGTGGGCATATATATCCAAATTGACAGTGCTGAGCCGTGGTCAACGCGGTTGTCAGCGGAGCTTAATACATTCCAAACTTGTGATAAATTGAGCAGCAGGCTGTTCTAAGAGTGTGTCCTACAAAAGGGTCAGTCTCTAAATCACCAATCAACCCCGCGGTGTCAGACATAGGGAGAATTGCACTGACAGCTGTAGCGTACAAATGAGTAACCGCCGCCCCAAGAGTTTTCATCATCTCTGCCCCCAATTTAGATTCGTATCGCGCATACATTTTATCGACCTCGAAATCTGACATTTTATCCACCTGACAAACTGAGAGACGCCTACCGAAATACTGCTCCGATTGCCCCCCAGCAACCAGCGCAGCTAGCCGCTCGCGTCGCGTCGTGTTTTCATTTTCTTTCTTCCCACTGTTCCAATTCTTCCAATCGCGATTGGATTGGGGGTGTGGTTGGGTAGATACCGTGTCGGCAGTCGTGTCATCTTTCAGGAAAGACATCGGAGCGACTGTTTCTTCCATTAGCCGTTCGAGAAGTTCGTCGTAGTTCATTATTACAACAGTGTTGGGTGTACTATTCTGAATAGTCGTATGAGTTTAACATCAAACTGTGCTTGGCGTGCTTAGTTTCCGAAAGTATATGTCGAACCTCCAGACGCTCCTCGCGCGTTGGGATAACGTCGTTCTCTCGAAGACAGTCATCGAATGAGTCGGTCCTTGCAGTGAAAGAGGGCGACCCATTTCGTTTGCTCGCGCAGATCCTTGAGGACGGCATTGTACTTCTGATTCGAGATCCATACGCTTTGCCCCGCATGGCGGCCAGAAAATGTTAGCTCGGAGAGCATGTCCTTTTTGGTCATCGCCACCTTCGCCGAGCAGTCGTCAATCACATATAGGGTGGGCTCGCCCTGGAATATTTGGTAGAAGCCACGCAACCAGTCGTGAAGCCTGTCGCCGGGGTCAACAACGTATATCTCAGGGTCGGCCCATATCCACGGGCGCCGCTGATAAGTATCGTTGTGCCTCACAGTTGGACACAGGATCACAATGTGACGAAAAGCATCGCGGTAGGACCCCTCGAGCAAGTCGAGGAGGAAAACCGTTTTTCAACATCCTGTCTGCCCACATATTATGGCAGAGTGGGCATCTTTCGGTAGAGTTTTAGTAGAGTGCTGAGACGTATCGACCATCTTCGATGTTGAGTTGTGCGTCTGTAATTATATCTAAGTACACGTTCAATGACCCAGCTCCCTCCGCCTCTTTGGTTATCTGGATCGTCACACCCTCACTAGCGTTGTCAACTTGGCGTCCACTACCGTACATTTGGTCGTCGTCGCTGGCTCGCATGTCTAGCCATAACGCGTATTTGGTAGTCAGGAACTCCGCGAGGGAGACGTCCGAGAGCTGCAGGTCGTTTTCAACCGCGGCAACCTCCGGGGAGCGCTTATAGCCGGCAGCACACTGCTTTCTGACTTCGTCCCACTGCTGGTGCGCGCGAAGACCCGCGCTGTAGACTTGATTGGAGACTCCCTCGATCGTCACCTCTACCTTTGTGATTTTGGGGTTATACAATTTGTCGGTTGACGTTAATATTTCACAACGTTTTTTTTTTTTTTTTATTGATCAATCCGTTTATTTACACTTTTTATAACAAGATTCAAGGCAAGATAATAATATACATGTAATTGTAACTTGGTAATGGTTACACTATTTTGGAACTTTAGTATTGCATGTTATCCAAGGTATTGCTTTCTGCTGTCCTTCGCCCACTTATCCATTCTGATGACTGTGTATATTGGCTACCCATGCGAACCATCCTGATATTGGATAGCTGACATGCGCGGCCTGCACCAGTTGTGTTGCATAAATATATAATGGCCGAATAACAGCAGACGGCAGTATCACAAACATTATCAATAGGAGATTCTTATGTGCTATCAACACATGTATTCACATGCTGTACAGTATTTTTCATATAAATTCAGTAGAGTGATGTTCAGAATTAATGTATTTATCATTGTGAAATATATTTATGAATGCCACGAGCTAAACAGTATTAACAGAGATCTGAATCTGTGTGTAAACAGTTTAGTTAGTGAATTACTTTTAAAGATTAATATAATTATCGTTACTACACACTGACACCATGTTGTAACAGTGAACGAGGACAGTCTCCATACATAGACTATCCACCCTCTCTATTCAAACATGCTAGCATGTGCAATGTAATATATATACATGGTAACTACTGTATTGAAAACAAGTAGCAGATGATCGATATGGTACGTATTGGTAATATATGGTTTAGGTTTCTATAGACGTTAGGTTAGATTCAATATGTGAGTATTGTTGATACAGACCGGTCGACATGTAGGTGTAGGCTGGTCTGGATTCACTAATTGGTTATTACCTTAGTAATTGTTGACAAGATGTGATTGTGTGTGTGTTTGCGTTTATTGGCATGTCAACAAGTAAATACATTATAGATGGTTATATGTATTATAATATGTTTTTCAAATATTTTAAGAATATGGTGATAAGATATGAAGGCTTGTGACGATTTTGTAACACATTCGAGACAATCAAGAGATCGTAGTACAATAGTTTGAACATACTTGATCCTCTGATTCGTCCTTCGTCAATGAAGTGTGACTTGTATATGCAGTATAATATTTGTGAAAGTATAATATTAATGTATTCATATTCTTTTAGTTGGATTTTATATCCAACTATGAGAAATTCGAGTGACTTGAATGATGTAGAAATTCCTATTTTTCGAAAGTATACAAGTAGAGTCTATTGCACCTATATTAGAAATTATATCATTAATGAAAATGAAACCCGAGTCTATCCAATGTGTATAAACTAGACTTTTCCCATTGAACTTAATATATTTATTCCCCCAAATTAATTGTCGACGAATATCGTAAAAGTGTTTCGGTTTCTGAGTATCTAGTGCGACATTAAATTGCGACCAGATATCAATTAGTTGTCTATAAAAAGCCGGAATAGTGATGGGTACAGTCGGTAAGGATTTGAAAGAGTCTAAATTCATGTTGAATACCATGAAGTTGTTCCCATAATGATTTAGAAAAAAATTCCACAACGTGTCGCTTTTGTCTTTCGTCATCTTGCGGTGGCGAAGAACTCGGTCGTAAAGTATGGCAACGCGCCCGGCGTACTGGGTTCTGATCAATCGCGCGAGTTCGGGCATCGTAACCATGTCGTACTCCAGCGAAACGTTGTCGATCGTATACGTCGATGCCATGTCGGTGGCTATGAGAGCTCGGCCGTAGTCGTTGAACGTTAGTTCATATATACGAGGCGGTCCGCCAAAGCGCTCTGATAGTAGGGCATGTGACTCTCCAGCAACTCACCGTCGAGCGGGATGTAGAAGCGGTTGCCGTAAGCGGCCGCGATCGCGTTGTCGCTCGCGTTGTTATCTGCCTTGTTACCAGCCCCGATTCTGTCATCGATCGACATCACCTCATTACCAGAAATCTTTATCATGGTCTTCTTGACGATGGCGCGACCCAGGTTCTGAACGACGGTTCGGTCCGCTTCTGTCGACGTCAGCGAAATAGTGAAAGCGTGGCGAACAATCCCCGGCACAATGACGTCGCTAGCTCCGAGGTTGGGGAAGCGGACTAAGAGCTGCTGGTTCTGGTCGATCGTCGATGGGTTGTTTGTAATAACGACGCTCTGTCTCACGCCTTTCGCCCCGAGGTTGGGGAAGCGGACTAAGAGCTGCTGGTTCTGGTCGATCGTCGATGGGTTGTTTGTAATAACGACGCTCTGTCTCACGCCTTTCGCCCCGAGGGGCTCACGCAGTCTGCGGTATGGATTGAGTTTGCGACCGTATTGAATCGAAGACATATTTTCAGTGAAACTAAATACCTCTATTAAACCCGTATGTCTTTTCTTTAATACATCGTTAAAGATGGCTGATTACGATATTGGCATGGACGAATTCGGCAGAGACGATGCCCTCAATGACTATGACATCGATGAGGATGACTTCGAGGATTCCCTCACAACCTTCGACGAAACACCCGTCATAGAGACTCCAGTTCCAATCCGTGAATTGGGGGAAATAGGTGGCGCTACCAACACCATTAGTCAAAGTCGGGAATTACTCGAGGGAGCTGTAGACGACTACTACAACAGTTTGGCAGAAAAAGGTGTGGTCCCGTCTGTCGGCCGCGACTACTCCAAGTTCGAATTGGATCTGCGCGGTAGGTTGCGACTAAAAGCATCAAATGTCCCGAACGTCAACATGAAGACCGGAAAACCCCTAGCACTGAGCACCATTGCCGGAAAAAAACGGGGCGATGGCCAAATCGTAAAGAACGAACTAGGATTCCCAGATTGAAAGCCTGGTAAAACAATTATGCCAGCCCGCGCTCTAGAGGCCCTACAGTCTACCGACGAAACGATGGCGAAGACGACCGCCGCGATAGAAACTGTCCAGCTCAGCGAGGTCCCTCGAGTAGCTACCGACGCTATTCGCACAATGGAGATCAGCGAAAGCGATCTATACAAAATACTCAACCTCGACCAAGGGTCTAACGATGACCCACCTGTTACCTCTTCGCGAACTCCGGGGACTCGATAAGGCTATACAAACGGTCCGGGGTGAATTGGTCTATAACCTCTCCAAACTCACGGTGCTGGATGAAGATATCGCGCTAGAAGAAAGAAAAATTGGGGAAGCCCGAGGCGATAGAGAATCTACCGAGCGAATCACCGAACGACTGTGGTCTTTGCGGGATGAAAGAGAAGCTCGCTTGGAGGCTGTCCGTGAGACGCTCCGCACCCAAATAAGTCGGATCCGCGAAACAATCTCGAGGGTCCTGCACGAGGAGACGACACTCGGTGAGCGTATTCGCACTCTGTTCAGAGAGCAGGGCATGACTATATCGACCATAGTTCTAGCTTTCACTGGCGGTGCGGCGGCTTCACCCGCGCCAGCATCCGCGCCAGCACCCGCGACATCCGGTGGAGCCAAGGAGTGGGTAAAAAAGCATCTAAAAGCCCTAGCCAGTCTCCTGGCTAAATTAGGCGGAAAGGCGGCTGCTGCGCTGCCTGGGCTGATCGGAGGTCTCGTCTCCTACTTGTTATCTATATTATCAAAAACGGCCGGATGGCTTGCGATAATGATTGGGCTCTAATCGTGGCGATTGGCTGTCTCCTACTTTTAGCCGCCCGAGAGTTCCTAAAACCAAAGCGCGAATAGTCCGATGGCCACGAGGGCGACGACGAGCCCTAATTTCTCCTCCTCGTGGGTTGTGACACTAGTTCCCTATCCTGTTCCAATCCAATCGCGATTGGAAGAATTGGGGGAACTTGATGGTGCATCCAATTCGTGAATTGGGGGTACTGGGGTTGGTGCTTGCGGTTTTATGAATTTTTTTTCAAATTTATTTGAATTTCCAACCTCAACACTGTTGAACCCGAGCATGTTGGGGGTGCGCTAGATGATATCCGCGTTCACGTTCCCGTTGTGGGCGACTTTTTGATTGACGTTGGCGATTACGATATGATTATTGTAACAGAGTCAACCGGGTCGTCTCGTAGTATCATATTGCTCGGCGCCATATACAGACCTATTCCAAATACATAGTCTACTGGGGTGCTGGCATTCTGCAAAACGTCTTGATAATTCTGGATCGTCTTCTCCAGGTCCACCTTAGCTGAGATGGCGTCCTCTACAAGTGCCAATAATTGTTTTTGTGCGTCAAACGCCGTTCCCGTGCCCAGTATAGAACTGCGCGTTTGCTTTTGTGCGCCGAGGATGGCCCAGACGTATGTGTGAATGGAGTCGTTGAGGCGGGTAACACCGGCCTGCCTAAACCCAAGACCGTCGTCCAATATAAAGGTTTCTATACCCTTCTGCACGTTTCTGTCTTGTAAAATATACTGTACGTGAGCCTTTGATGGTGATAACCATGTACAGTATTTGGAATAGCACGTGTGCCCTCTAGCCACTTCAGCCCAGAATGTCATGTTGGAGGTATTACAATTGTTTTCCGTCCAATTTATCGTGTTTCTGAATGGTGGTGGTGCTGTGTAACTCGGAGTATAACCCCGGACCGCCAACGCTGTAAAAGCAGATTTCGTTCTGGCATAGTATGTCCCGTGCTCTAAACCCCTAAGATGAACGGTGCCCAGGCTGTTGCTGTTCGGGTATACTTTCTGTCTCCAGTCCGCGTCTTTTGAAACGTTAAATTCGTTACACAATCTTTCGAACGCCTTACTGTTGTATGTGTTGGAAATGGGATTCCAACCGTCAAATTGAGGTAGTGGAGTATCTAGTTCTTTGAGAATCATCCTAATAGTACAATACACATGAAAGTTGTAGACGCCACTGCTCAGCATGCTGTTCCTGTATTTTATGTGGTCTCTGGAAGAGACGCCACACCCGTTTGTGGCACACCACACGGCACAATTTAGTTGGTTCTGCCAGAACTGCATAGGGTTGTTGTTCCAGTTTGTTATGACATCCTGTGTAATGGTTTTAGGAAGTCTGTACATGTTAAGGAAATTGGTTAGGGAAACCCAGGCCCAAACTGGCTCTTATTTGGGGGTGCATAAGCCCACCAATGGTGTTCTTTTGAGTGTATACACCTCCAACCAGGTACTTTGCATTAGAATTAAAGTTAAATGCTTTGGTATCCATTGAAAGATATTATTATGTTTGTTACTATCACTAATGTTCGAAAAGAGAGTTGTGAACTTCAAAAGTCAATCGACAACTGCTGCGGAAAACATAGGGTAGGCTTCAGATCAATTACCTTCACGATTGGGTTGGAGAATGTGGGGAAGAGTGAAGGGTTTTGCTATGTGAAGGATGGACGCTCAGTAGGTGTAAGGCTGCCTCCCGGACTGTGGAGTTTTAGACAGCTCAAAGATTTTGTCACCTCATAGCTTGACGGTAAAGCCAACCTCACAGTATCGAAGGCTACCGGGCTCGCAACAATAACCATCGGCCCAGACAGCCGGGTAAGGAACTCCCCGACGTTGGGTATTCGACTCGGTTTTAGAGAGACATACTCCGCTAAGAAAGGCTTGTTTGCCCCTTGTGAGTACGTCGGTGATAACCCGGTGGACTTCGCCTTCACGAAAACTCTCAGGGTGCACCTGGATCGGGTGAACACATCGTACAACATGGTAGACGGTTCCCCCAGCACATTACTGAAAACCGTGCAAGCCAGTGATTGTTTCTTTGGGGAGACTGTGACCTTAGACTTCCCACGCCCCGAGATAAATGTTTTGGAATCGGGACATATCCACGAATTTACGGTCACTATTCTTGATGATCAAGCGAGAAAGTTGAATAACTGTTACCCGATTTCGGTCGTCCTAGAAATTTCAAATTAATTCAAAGAATTAAACGCATGTTCGTAATATAATTTATAACAACCAACATTATGAGTATATATGGACCAGGTAGTTCTTCCAATTCCAATCGCGATTGGGTGACATATATAAATTCAAAGAATCCGAGTAACAATGATGTTCCCGACGGATCCAAACCCACAGGCGATTTTTTAACTACCGGAAAAACAAAGGCCTTGATCAAGACGACTATATCGGAGGCCACAAACGCAATTCGCAGGAGTATAGCACAGCTTAGAGTAGACGTCCTGACGGCGACTGCACAAGTTCGCGAAGAGGCACATACAGGACTTAAGGATCTCGGTGGAAAAATAATCCAAGTTGGGGAAGAGGATCATGCAGAACTTACTGAACTAGGAGGGAAAATAACCGAATTACGGGAAGAGGCCCATACAGAGTTTATGGAATTTTCCGATAAACTGAAACGTGTTCGTAGAGCACAACAAAAACACTTGAGGAGACCTCTGGAAAGGTTCGTGGTGAGGCCCATACCGCTATCGCGCAGCTTGCCACATTGTTGGACACATCTGTAGAGCAGTTTAAGTTATTACAAACACAAAAACGTGTCATCACATTTTGGGCTGAGAAGCGGGGCCCATTGAAAGATGGGATCTATGAATATTCGTTCGGCGCCAAAGCGAGCAATAGATATGGGGGATACGCCATGACAGCTCCAGGTACACTTCTCAGAATGGCGGTCTGCTCGGTTAATTCTAATGGTAAATCTGTGGGCGTTGTCGCCGTGAATCTCGTACTGGATGGGGAAGAACGGGCGATTGGAGTCAATAAACTCGCTGGACAGAGTTCAGCGGTGATTTTGTTCGCCGGTGACGATCAAATTAGACTTTCAGAAGGTAGTGTTATTAACTTTGTTGCGAAAATCGCTGACCCAGCGAGTTCTTCCACTGTTGTAACATTATTAATTGAACTTGATTTATAAACATTTAACTGCCACTCCTGAGCTGGTGCGGTTGAACCTACAACCAAAACCTGCCGATCCTGTTTCAACAGCCAATACCCCCAATCCTCGATTGGATGTTGGGCAATTGGGGGATATGAGTTTGACCTCGTCAAACTTCAGGTTGGAAAATATCGTCGAGATACAGCAGATTCTAAAACAAGAGGGGGACACTCGGAGGGTAAATGCTAAAAAATATAGACGAGCTGCAAATATAGCGGAGGGGGTGAGCACCTTGTTATCGTCCGTTTCTATACTGGGTGGGGCCGGAACCGCTGCATTGTTATCTACAGTCGTGGTAATTCCTATTGCCGCGTGTTTGAGTGGTGTAGCCGCTGGGGCCGGACTGTTGTGTATGGCGTTTAGAGTAGTGGGGAGAAAATTCTAAAATAAAAGTAGAAAACACGACAGAATATCGGTTCTCGCAAGGTCTAAGAAAAATAGCATCGACGTTATCGTGTCCAAAGCGTTGGCCGATAACAATATATCAGACGCTGAATTTGAGTCGGTGGTGGAGGAGATGTCTCGATATGATGATTTAAAAAATGCTATTAGAATAAAGGCGCGCGCCACCCTTCCCAAGATTGAGAATACTGATTGGGATAAATTTAGGTTAAAACTGGGAGATAAAGTGGGGGGGGGGAGAAAGTTACAACACCACCTCCCTCAACTCCGTTGAACCCAATACCATCCAATTTCTCCAATCGCGATTGGGGTGTTGATGGATTGGGGTTGGATACTTGGAGGGAATTGTGATATTTTATAATTTTCTTAAATTATAAAATTTATAAGTATTTGATGAAATGTTGCTGAATTTTATTACATAATCAGTAATACGCAGTAAATAATCAGTAATACGCAGTAAATAATCATTAATACGCAGTAAATAAGCAGTAAACAATCAGTAATAAGCAGTAAACTATCAGTAATGTTATTAAATTATGCAGTAAACAATTTAAATAATCCAATAATCCAATAATATTGGTGGTTGAATAATTATGAATACATATTGAACATTAATAACGCGCTTAGCCAAAAAAAAAAAAAAGTTTTAGGTCTGGCCAAGATTCGAACTCACAAACCACGTCTCCATAGAGTGGCGCCTTAGCCCACACGACCACGAAGGCTGTTATGAAATATAAACACTACCTAGTGTTGCGCAATAATCGATAAGGTGAAATACACCCTATTAGAGATAAGAAATCCATTGGTTATACTAAGTATATGTATTCACACAATGATTCTAGTTAATTGTGCGTGGTTGAAGACAGGTAGTCACGAGAGGTGTCATCGTACGGGTATTTACGAGTATTGCAAGCATCACCGGTCATGGATGCGAAGAGGGTCCGTTTCGCCTCGCCCATGTAGGCATTGCGGGGTAGGGACCAAAGCTGAGTCACTGCTATGTCCACCATGCTGTGGCACTCAGGCTACTCATCGAATGGTTAACAATGGATTACGTGCTCACAAGTATTATCGTTTAGTAATAATTCAAATCAGAAAGTCAGTTATAAAGATAGAACCGATCTGATGTGTAGTTTGTTTCCTCAAACGCGTCACAACACCAAGCAGACGACAATGTTCAAATTACACGGGTTATGAACATGTGTGTATTTATAGCCGAGGTAAACAGACGCTACACGCACGGTTATTTATAGCCGAGTGTATTTCTCCTTATCGAGGTTACACAGACGGTATGTACACGGGTTATTTATAGCCGAGTGTAGTTCACACGATATCTTCCGGGATGGTTCGTTATTTTATTTTTAATAATTTAAAACTGAACACCGCCTATTATTACATAGAAAACATAACCTAATATAAGAAAACAAATAAAAAACCATACTTAATTGCCCCAACAAAGTTAGGTTTATATACTAGAAATAAACACATTTGAAGTGCTGGGACGCCAGCAATAATAGTCTCAGCGCTGAGACCGGTTTCGCCTGTGATCACCTCCCAGACTGCTCTACACTTTCGTGCGGATGAGGAGGGGGGGGGGGAGTCCGCGGTAGACAGTCCAATGATGGGGTGTATCACATGAGAGCATAACACCTCGCCAAGCCAAAACAAGAAAAATGAATGAATGAATGAGAGCGAAAGCTTAGAGAGGTGGGCCCAGAAGGGTTTTGCTGGCGCTAGTTCGATTCTCGGCTAGACCTAAAACTTTTTATTTTTTTATTTTTTTTTTTACTTCTATCCTTACAAACGAAATCGCTATGGTAAACAACTTCATGACAACGGCGTTCCTATCCGACCGCGCGAGGAAGTATATGGTTTCGTGTTGATGAAAAAAATATGTTCCACTCTTCTCATACATACCCGCCGAACAGTGGGGAAAAAACCAAGTAGTATATGAGGATTCAATAATGTTTTGAAACATTTCATATTTTTTTGTAAAAATATGAAATATTTTGTAAAATGTAAAACCAAAAGTTTAGACAAGTTTTACGACGGTTTTGCCAGCGTTTTAGTATAGATTATAGAGCGGGTATCATTTTGAAGCACTCTATACTACTAGTCCACATATTGAACTTTTAATGAATTTATTTCGTAGCAATGTATCAAGTGTCCAAATATTGAAGCATTACCTGTTTCCAATTTTGCAGATTCTATGTGGAAATAAATCTGACCTTGAGTCAGAGAGGAAGGTGACTGTGGATGAAGGGAATGCAATGGCAGATAGACTCAAACTACCGTTCGTCGAAACATCGGCGAAAGCTGCCGACAACATCAAACAGCTGTTTGAGACATTGATCAGAAACACCCCACGCCAAGGATTGAGCTATAAGGTAGGTCATCTATCAAAGCGACGATAGTGTTATGACGTAGAGGACAAATTGTTAAAGGTGCATGCCCACTCAGTAGGCAAACACTGTTCTTTAAAGGAATTAAATAAGCGCATAATTGTGTCACTATTTCACCGTTATACAAAGTACAAGTGCTGCTATTTTGATATAATCATTTGATAATATTTAGTTTACCGATAGTGACGCGCGGTAGTACCAGGCTATTATCATACGCAAATGAGGCATGATATTTTTTAATTATTTATACTAATTAAATGCGTCACTTGAAAAAATAATATTTTCGACAGATGATAAAGTATGATCATTTCACATCAAAAAATAAATACAGAGCATCAATAGTGATGTCCGTTAACATGTTAAAGAAACACGGTTATCGCCCCTGATATATCAGTGTGGACATTTACGTCTCATATAAAATGTATAATAATTTCAATCAATATGTGGGGTAATGATGATAATGTTTATTTTGCCAGAAAATGTTTCAGATGATGTCTCTGATATAAAGAACATGTTGTGCCTACTGCGTGGGCATGTACCTTTGAACAATTGTTGTTTGGAATCATGTGATAGATAAATAGAGAATAGTAGGTTAGTGCCGTGAATGGGAAAATATCTGGCAAAGCTCAGGAAACGGGATGGGCGAGGCTCTGCCGAGCACAGCCCGTTTCCGTGCCGGGCCAGATAATGTTTTCCCATTCACGGCACTAACCTACTATTCTATTTTTCCATCCCGTCAACACGTACAAATGGCTGTAAAATGCAAAAATAGTATTGACTGGATATCAAAAATGTTTCACGGCACCGTGTTTCACGGCACATACGCACTGTGTTGATGGGATAAATTGAAAGATATGGGCGCTTGAAATAACAGGGCTCCAGATAAGGAATTAGTAATTGTGTATTGTCACTCCATCATTTCTGAAGCAATTGGGTATTTCAAAATGTTAATTGGGTAAAATAAAATCACACTACTGTTTACACATCAGCAGACCGCAATTATTGAATAGTTTGCTTCGAAATGAATATCAAGGTGTATTTTCATGGAAAATGAGAAAAATATGCTATGTTTGTGGTCTGTTTATTGTTTTCTGCAACATGATAAATGTACCATATTTTTTACCTCACCTGCACGAAGTGCAGAAGAGCTTATGGAATACCACCGGCGTCGGCGTCGTCCACAAACATAACGTTGGGGTAAATATCTTATAACTTCTGTTTCCTTTCATGTAACACCTTGTTATTTGATACATGCATTCTTCAGATGACCCTCTATCATGCTGTAGCAAATTCATGACCCACCGCCCACCCATTACCCAAAGGTCAAGGTCACAATCTTAGCACATTCATAAACTTAACGTTGGGGTAAATTTCTTATAACATCTGTTTCCTTTCATGGAACGCCATGATAGTTCATACATACATTCATCTGATGATACTCTATCGCGCTATAGCAAATCCATGACACCCCGGCCATCCCTTGACCTTGGGGTCACAATCTTAGCACATTCATAAACTTAACGTTGGGGTAAATGTTGTGTAACTTCTGTTTTTTTACAGGGAATGCCTTCATATTTCATACATGCATTCATCTGATGATACTCTATCGTGCTATAGCAAATCCATGAGCCACCCCAACCGTTTCCCCAAGGTCAAGGTCACAATCATAGCACATTCATAAACTTAATGTTGGGGTAAATGTCTTGTAACATCTGTTTCCTTTCATGGAACGCCTTGATATGTCATACATATGCATTCATCTGATGATACTCTATCGTGCTATCGCAAATCCATGACCCACCGCCCACCTCTTACCCCAAGGTCAAGGTCACAAACTTAGCACATTCATACACTTAAGGTTGGGGTAAATGTCTTATAACATCTGTTTCCTTTCATGGAACGCCTTGATATTTAATACATGCATTCCTGAGATGACCCTCTATCATGCTGTAGCAAATCCACAGCCCATCACCAAACCCTTGCCCCAACGTCAAGGTCACAAACTTAGCATGGTCATAAACTTAACGTTGGGGCAAATGTTGTGTAACTTCTGTTTCTTTACAGGGAACGCTTTGATATTTCATACATACATTCGTCAGATGATCCTCTAATGTGCTACAGCAAATTCATTACCCACCCCCACCCCTTTCCCCAAGATCAACATCATACACTTAACGTTGGGGTAAATGTCTTTTTATAACTTCTGTTTCTTTACAGGGAACGCCTAGATATTTCATACTTGCATTCATCTGATGATACTCTATCGTGTAATAGCAAATCCATAACCCACCTCCCCCCACCCCTTTCCCCAAGGTCAAGGTCAGAATCTTAGCACATTCATAAACTTAACGTTGTGGTAAATGTCTTAAACATATGTTTACTTTCATGGAACGCCTTGATATTTCATACATGCATTCATCCGAGGATACTCTATCGTCATAAGCAAATCCATGACCCACCACCCATCCCTTACCCCAAGGTCAAGGTCACAAACTTAGCACATTAATAAACTTAACGTTGGAGTAAATGTCTTTTTATAACTTCTGTTTCTTTACAGGGAACACCTTGTTATTTCTTACATGCATTCATCTGATGATACTCTATAGTGCTATAGCAAATCAATGACCCACCCCCACCCCTTACCACAGGGCCAAGGTCACAAGCTTAGCACATTCATAAACTTAACGGTGGGGTAAATGTCTTATAACATCTGCTTTTTTTATGGAACGCCTTGATATTGCATACATGCATTCCTCAGAGGACCCTCTATCATGCTGTAGCAAATCCACAACCCACCATCCAACCCTTACCTCAAGGTCAAGGTCACAAACTTAAGCATGTTCATAAACTTAACGTTGTGGTAAATGTTGTGTAAATTCTGTTTCTTTACAGGGAACGCTTTGATATTTCATACATGCTTTCATCTGATAATCCTCTATTGTGCTACAGCAAATCCATGATACACCCCCACCCATTTCCCCAAGATCAAGGTCACAAACTTAGCACATTCATACATGCATTCCTCATGTGAATAGCTATCATGCTATATACACTTAACGTTGGGTTAAATGTTTGACTTCTGTTTTCAGGGAGCGCATTGATATTTTCTACATGCGTTCATCTTAATATGCTATATCATGCTATAGCAAATCCACGACCCACCTTCCACCACTGACCTCAATGTCAAGGTCCACTGCACACCCCTTTAACCAAGATCAAGTTACATGAGCCGCGTCGCGAGTAAACCTGTCTTCGGGAGTCTGACGTCGTGAACCTAGCTGACGTAATTTTAGCCGATATTTCCAATTATAGACGTTTGTCAGACCGCCATGTTAGGTTTGTTCCATTGTGTTAAAGATATCTAACAGACAGAATATATCTATAATCGGGCGTATGTGTGTGAAAAAAACGAGACTGTCTTTGATATGTCATGGATCCTGTCTGAGAATGTATTGGATGAACGTTAGACTGCCGTACTAACCGTCGTACGATCGAAATCCACCATTTTTATTCGAAACGGGCACATCTTATATTATGTTTTTATTGACAATAATGGCGTAAGGGTAATTAGCCAGGTATTTTTGGAGAAAAAAATCCATGCCCTTGGATTGGCGTAAGCCGGGCGGCGGGTGGCGGGCGGCGGGCGGCGGACGGCGGGCGGCGGGCGGCGTCCACAATCAATGTTAAGTTTTCGTATTTGAGTTCATTTCTTTGTTACTGTACCACCTAGGACCACCAAACTTTCACAGCTTCATAATCAAGGGATGTCCACCACATATCACTATCCAACATGTTACCTTTTTTTGAACTTGACCCATTTCTTCCGCGCAGTCGACTTTTTCAATGTTAAGTTTTCGCGTTTACAATGTTAAGTTTTCGTGTTTAAGTCCATTTCTTTGGTACTGTACCACCTAGGACCACCAATCTTTCACAGCTTCATAACCAAGGGGTGCCCACCACATACAACTATCCAACATGTGACCATTATTTTTACCTTCACCTATTATTTTTACGTAATTTTCAACGTTAACTTTTTAACGTACGTCTGGTTAAAGTTTTTTGGTTAAAATTGTTTCGTTATACTATATCTCTGCAACTGCTTCGCCCATTACCTTGAAACTTCACATGGGTGTTTATCATCATCCATATTTACATTCTACCCCCCCCCCCACCTCACCCAACCGTGCGGCCCCTGTGCCCAATGTCAAGGTCAAATTACATTGAATTCTTTTTGTTAAAGTTTTTTCGTGTACTATATCTCTGCAACTGCTTCACCCATTACCTTGATACTTCACATGGGTGTTTATCATCATTGTCGCGCCCGCTTGCCGAAAGCGCGATATCGTCGGCATTTTGGCATACGTCCGTCCGTCCGTACGTCCGTGTGTCCGGTTAAAGTTTTTTGGTTAAAGTTTTTCCATCTGCTATATCTATTTTTAGCTCATATTGTTACCGCAATGTGTCCGTCGTCCGTCGTCCGTTGTCCGTCGTCCATGAACATTTTCAAACGTCTTCTCCTCGGTAACCATTGGGTCTATAGTCACCAAACTTCATGGTCCTGGTCCTTAGGCAAGGGGATTACAAAATTGTTAAAATGACTTCATTACGTAATCCAAGATGGCTGCCGTCTAAAAATAGCACAAATTCTTAAAAAATCTTCTTCTCAAGAACCGCCAACCGGATTTCGACGAAACTTGGTAGGAATGATCGATGTACATTGCTCTTTCAAAATTGTTGAAATGGTGACCCCGGAGTCAAAAATGGGCGTGGCGCGTGGGGTCAAATTGGGGTCAAATTTTATTTTTGACTGAATATGGTCATGTCATATATCAAATTGAAGGTATCAATGAGGCGATTACTCTGGTGCATTTTTTGTCGACATCGGATTGTTATGTCATCCAAGATGGCCGCCGAAAGGTCAAAAGGTCGTTCTGTTATTAGAGATTTCAAAATTCTTCTTCACATGAACCGCTTGGCCCATAGTAGCCAAACTTAAAAGTTATGGTCCATGGGTGAAGCCTTTTCAGATTTGTTAAAATGGAGGTCATCGCTAATCCAAGATGGCCGCCGTCTAAAAATAGCATAAATTCTTAAAAAAACTTCTCATGAACCGCTAGCCGGATTTCGACGAAACCTGGCAGGAATGATTGATGTACATTGCTCTTTCAAAGTTGTTAAAATGGTGACCCTGGGGTCAAAAATGGGCGTGGCCCGATGGGTCAAATTGGGGTCAAATTTTATTTTTGACCGAATATGGTCATGTTATATATCAAATTGAAGGTATCAATGAGGCGATCACTCTGGTACATTTTTTTTCGAAATCGGATTGTTATGGCATCCAAGATGGCCGCCGAAATGTCAAAAGGTCGTTCTTTTATTAGAGATTTCAAAATTCTTCTTCACATGAACCGCTTGGCCCATGGTAGCCAAACTTAAAAGTTATGGTCCATGGGTGAACCCTTTTCAGATTTGCTAAAATGGAGGTCATCGCTAATCCAAGATGGCCGCCGTCTAAAAATAGCATAAATTCTTAAAAAATCTTCTTCTCATGAACCGCTAGCCGGATTTCGACGAAACTTGGTAGAAATGATCGATTTACAATGCTCTTTCAAAGTTGTTAAAATGGTGACCCCGGGGTAAAAAATGGGCAAGGCCCGTGGGGTCAAATTGTGGTCACATTTTATTTTTGACCGAATATGCTCAGGCCATTTATCAAATTGAAGGTATCGATGAAACGATTGCTCTGGTGCAATATTTGTCGGAATCGGATGATTATATCATCCATGATGGCCACCAAAAGGTCCATTTATTCAAGATTTTCAACGTCTTTTTCTCAGGAACCACATGGCCGATGCTGGCCAAACTTCATAGGAAGTTAAGATACTTGGGTGAAGCATTTTCAGATTTTGTAAAATGAGAGTCATCGCTTAATCCAAGATGACCGCCATCTAAAAATAGCACAATTTTTTTAAAACACATGAACTCAATGTCACATTCTCTTCTGGTGTTCATGGAGTCAGGTGAGCGAATTAGGGCCATCATGGTCCTCTTGTTTTAGTGTCCATGCCTCGCCCTAAGGCGCGACATGCAGGCCACGGCCATCTAGTATACAAAAAGTGGGTATAATTATGTTATCCAAGTGTCTATGCTTGGAAAAAACCTGGCCTTCGTGGCTTTGCCTCGTTTCTTGTTTTCTTTGATTATTTTGCTGCTGATATCACATATAAAAATGTTTGTCTGTTATTGATATGTGTTTTTTATGTTCCGTTATTTTGACATATAATATTTTCTTTGACACAGTCTACATATTACTGTCCACATTAACTGATATCGACCACCATTTACAGGTGAAAACTCTGTGTAAGCTACATTTTATATTTACATACAGCTGGTCGGCAGCATATTTGTAGACCGATGTAGCCTGGGCCCGGTTTTTCGCACAACTATATGTTTCAGGTCTGGTTAACTCGACGCAAATATTCAGCTTATTGCTCAATTCTTTCTTTCTAATATACATGTAATGTATACAATTAAAATTTAGCCCAACCTTTACCGATTTTAAGAAAAACTTATCTACTGCAAACACAACCAAACCATGGATGTTACGATGTCTCATCTGTGCACATGCACCGTCTGATCAGAACATAGGATGTCCGCCATTCAGTCACTAGGGAATCCTTTCTCGATTACCGACAGGATATGGGTCGCCGATCTTACATTTATTGCAGATATTGTAAGGTCCGTTTATTTCAGCATGTGGTCCAAGTACAGCTGTAAACGGGACGATTTCGTGAACATTCGACATTTATGTTGTCTGAATATGAAAAGCTTATATCTGAATGCACACTGACGTGTGTGTCATGTTAATATAAGAAATAGATACGGTGGGATGATATTCCAATGTAACATATGTATTGTCTATAGTCTGTTTCACGAAAGCTGCCCAAATTTTACGGCTATATAGACAATTCAAAAACAATATTATTTTCGATAATATTAAATTAAAGGGAAAGTTAAGAATGAGCCTTCTTTTTATTTCGTGAAATTTGGTCAAATATTGATTTTATTGCGAAAACAAAATTTACCCATGTTAAATCCCCATAGACATCTTCACGGAGAAATACTGGACCGATTTTTAAAATTGAACTTTTGTTTTCTTAGTTAGATCATATCCAAGCTATCTAGTCAGGTTTCGGAGTCAATTTCCAAAAATTTTCGCTTTTTGACTCCTCCCACACTTCCTTACCACTTTTTCACCCATGTTAAATTCCCATAGACAAATCAATTTTTCGTAATAAAATCAATATTTGACCGAATTTCACGAAATAAATAGAAGGCTCATTCTTAAATTTTCCTTTAATTGAATATTATCGAAAATAATATTGTTTTTGAATTGTCTATATAGCCGTACAATTTGGGCAGCTTTCGTGAAACAGACTATAGTATCATGGACCATGACTGATGATCTGTCAAGTCCTGACAAATGCAATAATACAAACAATCAAGAACATTTATACAGTAATTAATTATTGTGTTCCTTTGCTCAGTGAAGTTGATAGTCAAGTTCTCGACTCAAATATGTGTTTGACCCTTTCAACAATAGAGACCTCTCGGTACTGTAACCAGGATGAAGCAGACGAGCAGGTCGCCTCGTCACTTATTGTATCCCCCGGACGTCGTTGGGGATACATAGGATTTGACACCGAACATCGTCCGCGTCCGCGTCCGCGTCCGCGTCCGCGTCCGCGTCCGCGTCCGCCGCAGACACTTCTTGTCCGGAGCATAACTCGAACACCCTTTGGAATATTTTCATGAAACTTCACACATGCATAGACGCCCGAAGGTGTTGTCGCGCACAAGAATGACAACACTTGCAAAGCTAATTTTTGAGTTATCTCCCTTTTTTGTTTCGCGCACTGATTGAGTATAACTCGACCACCCTTTGGAATATGTTCGTGAAACTTCACACATGTATAGACCACGACCCGAAGGTGTGTCGCGCACAAGAATGACAACTCTTGCATAGCTAATTTTTTTAGTTATCTCCCTTTTTTGTTTCACGCACTGATTGCGTGTCCGAAGCATAACTCGACCACCATTTGGAATATTTTCATGAAACTTCACACATGCATAGACCACGACCCGAAGGTGTGTCGTGCACAAGAATGACAACTCTTGCATAACTAATTTTTGAGTTATCTCCCTTTCTTTTTTTCGCGCACTGATTGAGCATAACTCGACCACCCTTTGGAATATTTTCTTGAAACTTCACACATGCATAGACCATGACCCGAAAGTGTGTCGCGCACAAGAATGACAACTCTTGCATAGCTATTTTTTTAGTTATCTCCCTTTTTTGTTTCGCGCACTGATTGAGCATAACTCGACCACCCTTTGGAATATTTTCTTGAAACTTCACACATACATAGACCACGACCCCCGAAGGTGTGTCGTGCAAAAGAATGACAACTCTTGCATAGCTAATTTTTTAGTTATCTCCCTTTTTTGTTTTCTCACACTGATTTCCTGTCCGGAGCATAACTCGACCACCCTTTGGAATATTTTCATGAAACTTCACACATGCATAGACCACGACCCGAAGGTGTGTCGCGCACAAGAATGACAACTCTTGCATAGCTAATTTTTGAGTTATCTCCCTTTTTTGTTTCACACACTGATTTCCTGTCCGAAGCATAACTCGACCACCCTTTGGAATATGTTCATGAAACTTCACACATGAATAGACAACGACCCGAAGGTGTGTCGCGTACAAGAATGACAACTCTTGCGTAGCTAATTGTTCTGTAGAGAGAACAATAGTCTTCTCTGGTTGAACGATAGTGACTGGGAGAACCATTCACCTGTGCATGTGCTAGCATGTGCAAATGTCCAGACTGACCACTAACTATTACAGGTAATTTATACAGGTAAATTATTTTATTTCCGTAAACTGTGTTGACAATATTGTGGCAATATGTGGAAAAGTGCTGATATGATATGTAGATACATATAAGACTATTAAAAAAAATTCTGGGCTCCAGTATTGAGCATTATTTTTTTTTTTTAAAAATCCATTTAAAAAAAAAAAGAAAAGTGTTTTTGTCTAGTAGCATAAGGTCGTAAGTGCTATATACGGACCATTATCATATAATAAAACAATTATTGACTAGTGAGCCATAGAATATCATCTGATATTCTATGGCTCACTAGTCAATAATTATATAAAATGTTCGGGCCAGTGAACATTGCTTTCGGGCCCAGGCTCGAGGTCAAAGCGGGACATGGCGAGACATTTGATTCCGCGGAATTCTTGTTATTTTTAATTTAAAAAAAAAATCCATTTTTTTTTCCATTTTTTTTTCAAGTTCTTTTTCAATTTTTGTCTAGTAGCATAAGGTCGTAAGTTCTATATACAGACTATTATCATATAATAAAACAATTATTGACTAGTGAGCCATAGAATATAATCTGATATTCTATGGCTCACTAGTCAATAATTGTATAATATGTTCGGGCCAGTGAACATTGCTTTCGGGCCCAGGCTCGAGGTCAAGGCGGGACAATGCGAGGCATTTGATTCCGTGGAATTCTTATTTACTTATCTCCCTTTGTTGTTTCATGCACTGATTTCGTGTCCGGAGCATAACTCGAACACCCTTTGGAATAATTTCATTAAACCTCACACATACATAGATCACGACTCAAAGGTGTGTCGCGCGCAAGAATGACAACTCTTGCATCGTTAATTTGTTTTACTTATCTTCCTTTGTTGTTTCATGCACTGATTTCGTGTCCGGAGCATAACTCGAACACCCTTTGGAATATTTGTATTAAACTTCACTCATGCATAGAAGAT
Organism: Conchocele bisecta; assembly: GCA_029237695.1. Lineage (NCBI taxonomy): Eukaryota > Metazoa > Mollusca > Bivalvia > Lucinida > Thyasiridae > Conchocele > Conchocele bisecta. The sequence continues at coordinate 36,494,701 of CM055271.1, forward strand.
GACCCAAAGGTGTGTCGCACAACTCTTGCGTCGTTAATTTCTTAGTTATCTCCCTTTGTTGTTTCGTGCACTGATTTTGTGTCTTGAGCATAACTCAAACACCCTTTGGAATATTCACATGAAACTTCACACATGCATAGACCACGACCCTAGAGGTGTGTCACGCAAGAATGACAACTCTTGCATCTCTAATTTTTTAGTTATCTCCCTTTGTTTTTCCGCGCACTGATTTTGTCTTCGGAGCATAACTCGAACACCCATTTTTCAAACTACTTGTGTATCTTTGGAGGGGGATACACATGCGCTTGTCGACAAGCGTCCATTTCTAGTTTTGCCGATTTTTGCACGGACGGACGGATTGATTGACGCATCCACACATGCACAACGTGTGATTACTGGCATTTAACTCATTTAATTTATGAAGTATCTCCCCTGTGTATCACAGTCTATTATAGTATACATATAAAATAAAATAAAATACAAAGTCCTCGGATTTTGATCAAATACAATAGTGTGTATTGTGATAATATAAATAGAAACTTTGCATTATGGAAAGCAAAAAAAGATATATAACTTCCTGACACATCATCAGGGCCGTAACCAGGAAGCCAAACACGAGGAATCAGGGGTCATGCCCCCCACCTCCATCCACACACGGAAAGAAAATCACGAGTATTTATGATAAAATCTAAAACATATTTACAAATAGAGCATATTCTGATGACACGGCTCGTTATGAGTTGGCTCACCTGTGTCTACACGGTTTTGTTGAAACTTTCGAATTAACTTGGGTTACCACATCTTTGACACACTTCCTGGTGTTGTTTCTGTATTAACACAGCTCGTGTGCAAGGTATGTGCATGAGGATGTGATAAATAAGTTAGATCACGTTTTTATATGAATAATACCGTCTAGCATTACAGGATCCGGATTCGGATAACAAAACGTCTGATCGAATATCACCATGATTAATGGGAGAAACTATTTTTGCTCTCGCCCGCGAAGCGGAAAGCGATACATAGGTTTTGCTTTTCCGGAGTCGGCGTCGGTGTCGTCGGTGTCGTCGGTGTCGTCGGTGTCGGCGTCATCATTCAATGTTAAGTTTTCGTGCTACGGTTATTACTTCAACACCTTATCAGTTACAGTCATCACATTTTATATATACCTTTACTATGATATGTAGATGAATATAGAACTATTAAAAAAAATTCCGGGCTCCAGGGTCAAGGTCAAACTCTTCTGCATGTGCAAGCATGTGCAAATTTCCAGCTTGACCACTAAATGTCCAGCTAAATTATTACAGGTAAATTATACAGGTAAATTATTATACCTGGGTATTACATTTCCGTAAACTGTGTTGACAATATTGTGGCAATATGGGTACCTGTGCAGATATAATATGTAGATAAATATAGGACTATTATAAAACTTTTTTTCTATTTTTAGCCAGGTTTTTAAAAAAAAAAATCCTTTTAACCTTTTTTTTTTTAAACTTTTTTTCCATTTTTAGCCAGTTTTTTTTGGAAAAAAAATCCAGGCTATAGGATTGGCGAAAGCCAGGCGGGCGGGCGACGTCCACAATCAATGTTAAGTTTTCGTGTTTGAGTCCATTTCTTTGTTACTGTAACACATAGGACCAACAAACTTTCACAGCTTCATAACCAAGGGGTGCCCACCACATATCACTATCCAACATGTTACCTTTTTTTGAACTTGACCCATTTTTTCCGCGCAGTCAATGTTAACTCTTCGCGTTGACAATGTTAAGTTTTCGTGCTTAAGTCCATTTCTTTGGTACTGTACCACCTAGGACCACCAAACTTTCACAGCTTCATAACCAAGGGATGCCCACCACATACAACTATCCAACATGTGACCATTTTTTTTACCTTGACCTATTATTTCTACGTAATTGACTTAGCCATTTTCAACGTTAACTTTTTAATGTACGTCTGGTTAAAGTTTTTTTGGTTAAAGTTTTTCGTTATACTATATCTCTGCAACTACTTCGCCCATTACCTTGAAACTTTACATGGGTGTTTATCATCATCCATATTTTCATTCTACCCCCCAACCGTGCGGCCCCTGTGCCCAATGTCAAGGTCAAATTACTTTGATTTTTTTGTGTACTATATCTCTGCAACTGCTTCACCCATTACCTTGATACTTCACATGGGTGTTTATCATCATTGTCGCGCCCGCTTGCGGAAAGCGCGATATAGTCGGCATTTTGGCATACATCCGTCCGTCCGTCCGTCGTCCGTCCGTCCGTCCGTGTGTCCGGTTAAAGTTTTTCCATCTACTATATCTCTATTTTTAGTGTCCATGCCTCGCTCCAAGGCGCGACATGCAGGCCACGGCCATCTAGTCTACAAACAGTGGGTATAATTATGTTATCCAAGTGTCTATGCTTGGAAAAAACCTGGCCTTCGTGGCTTTGCCTCGTTTCTTGTTTTTTTTTCAAATTCTTTTTCAATTTTTGTCTAGTAGCAAAAGGTCGTAAGTGCTATATACCGACCATTATCATATACTAAAACAATTATTGACTTGTGAGCCATAGAATATAATCTGATATTCTATGGCTCACTAGTCAATAATTGTATAATATGTTCGGGCCAGTGAAAATTGCTTTCTGGCACAGGCTCGAGGTCAAGGCGGCGGGACAAGGCGAGACATTTGATTCCGCGGAATTCTTGTTAGTTGAAATTAACATGAAAATAAGACACACTACACTTATGTGTTATTTTCACGACCATGACTGTTTGAAAAGCATAATAAAGGGAGTTGAATAAATGCTGTCTATATCTGAAGTAACCTAATATGTTATACCTGATGTAGCCTAATATACATGAAGTGCCATTTTTGCCTTTATCTGTTCACCTTTGACCCCTAATCGCGGCCTCTGATTGGTCAGTCTCAACAGCAAATTCAAGATGGTGGCGAATTTTAAAATCAAAGTTGCTGTCGGTGCAGTTGAATTTTGTCCATTTTTACAGTATATGCGACGTAACCAACGACACGGATATGTCCATTATGATTGTAATGCTTATTATGACAACTGTGTTGTCTAACTTGAGCCAATATTGAAGCGCATCGTAAATAAATCGGAGATTTAATCAGATACAATACCGAATCTACCTAGCGTGAACGCAGCCTTTTTGCTTTGAATCACGTCACTGGATGTGTGACGCATGGCGAGGGAATGACGTCAAACATGACGTTACGCACGTTCAAGCAATTACGTTTAGTATGCGGTATAAATTAAATACATGATTAGTGTATGAGAATATAAAATATATTCAGTTTCGCCCCGACAACTTTATAGCGGCTTGCTAAAGCTCGCCCCAATAAAGCTGTCTAAAGCTCAACCGAATATATTTTATTTTCGACGGCACTAACCATGTATTTACTATATATTATAAGTTATTGTGATTCTACACAGGCTATATGGTGTAATATTGCCCGTCTGGAGGTATGTTCACCCGAGGCGATAGCCGAGGGTGAACATACCTTCAGACGGGCAATATTACACCATTATATAGCCTGTGTAGAATCACAATAGCGTATTTGTCATACCGCAGATCCGTTATTTGGCCGTATAAACATATCTCTTCTTTTGATCTTTGCGTTTTTTCATGAAGAAAAATAATCCGAGATTCGATTTTCTACCGTCAGTCTTAACATAAAGGCGTAAATGAACATTTTGTTTTTTTATTAAACGAAAACAAACTAAATATGGAGTAAGAAATCCATCGAAAACGACTTTATGACAGTTTTTTTATATCGTGTAATTTAATTTATATTCCACTGCTCTATCGATCTGCTCTCCATTTGGCGCCTCTAGAACAATGCTACTGGTTCCCAAATATTCGCTGTCATTGCTATGCCGCATTTCGTGCGTGGAACCCATAGTTGATGACCTAAATATAGCCGTGTCACGAAGCCAATTGTGTTGAGATTTGAAAACACTAAACGGGACAGTTTGTGGCATTTTTCGATAATATTTTGATGAGCGAAGAATATTTATGGAAAAATAAACAATAAAGACTGGTTTTGAGTGTACAATGTGTTACTTTTATTGATCAATTCGGGGTTTTATTGTGTTTAGTGAGGAATACAATTCGCAATCGGTAGACGCTTGCAAAATGTGTCTTCCTTGAACGCGAGGCGCCGGAGGGGAATCGCAATTTCAGTATGTCTGACGGCCTTGGCAGGTCATATAATATATATGACCAGGCAAGCTAGCCAATCAAAAGCCGAGAAACTTATCTGCGGTATGACAATATAAGTTATTGTGATTCTACACAGGCTGTATGGTGTAATATTGCCCGTCTGGAGGTATGTTCACCCGAGGCGATAGCCGAGGGTGAACATACCTTCAGACGGACAATATTACACCATATAGCCGGTGTAGAATCACAATAGCGTATTTGTCATACCGCAGATTCTTTATTTGGTCGCATAAACATATATCTTCTTTTGATCTTTGTGTTTTTTCAGGAAGAAAAATAATCCGAGATTAGATTTTCTACCGTCAGTCTTAATATAAAGGCGTAAATGAACATTTTGATTTTTTATTAAACGAAAACAAACTAAATATGGAGTAAGAAATCCATCGAAAACGACTTTATGACAGTTTTTTTTATATCGTGTAATTTAATTTATATTCCACTGCTCTATCGATCTGCTCTCCCTTTGGCGCCTCTACAAGAATGCGACTGGTTCCCAAACATTCGCTGTCATTGCTACGCTGTATTTCGTGCGTGGAACCCATAGTTTGTGACCTAAATATAGTCGTGTCACGAAGCCCAGTGTGTTGAGATTTGAAAACACTAAACGGGACAGTTTGGCTAATTTTTCGCTCATATTTTGATGAGCGAAGAATATTTATGGAAAAATAAACAATAAAAACTGGTTTTGAGTGTTCAATTTGTTACTTGTATTGTTCAATCCGGGGTTTTATTGTGTTTAGTGAGGAATACAATTCGCAATCGCGAGACGCTTGCAAAATGTGTATTCATTGGACGCGAGGCGCCGGAGGGGAATCGCAATTCCTCTATGTCTGACGGCCTTGGCAGGTCACATAATATATATGACCAGGCAAGCTAGCCAATCAAAAGCCGAGAAACTTATCTGCGGTATGACAAACTGTAACGTCGTTTGACGTGGCTTTTACGTGACGTCTGATTTGCTCAAACGACCTGAATAGTGGTGTTGTATACAATATAATATCTTAATGAATATTGCAGATATTATGATCAAAGAAAAATCATTCAATTCATCATGCAAATACCATTGTCATAGTAACAAAATGTTAATTTGACCAAGAATTTCCCGAAGACAGGTTTTCTTGCGACGCGTCTCATATAATATTCAAGTTTTTTTTATACAACTGTGCCAAGTTTGAGTGAAGGCTGCCAACAGGCAAGCCTCGTTGTCTTCTGACAACCCTTGTTTTTATTGCTTTTTGATACTCGCTACTTCTGATTTCAGTTGGGTTTCTGGCGATTTTAATTGGGTATTTAAGCAAATACGCAGCTTATCTGGAGCTCTGTATAGTGTATACAGATATGGCATTATAGTGCAATTTACAACGTATACGATAACATAGGACTCAATAAAATACAATATATGTGACACAAACAGTACATATATTTTAAAATTCTGACTTTACAACGAGTGTAACCTAATTCGATCATCAACAAGTGCATTATCAACAAATTACTAGTCTGAACACATGTGCATTTGTCATATAAAGAAATTTAAAAGTAAATGAAAAGAAATGCGCAATTACCAGTACCACAATATATTAAAATAGCCTAAATGAGGCGACCATTAAATTATTTTGCATAAACAAAATAACAAATGACTTCAAAATCAAGTGTGTCCATCTGACTGATCTAACCGCCTAACAGAATGAAGAAGTATAAATAAGTAGAGCAAAAGTAACATTATATCACATAACTTTCGAGTTTTTGGAAAATATGGAATTAAACAATTTTGAAATTTTGAATTAAACACATTCGTCTATTTTACTATTTATTAAACCGGTTGACTATAAGCAAGAGGTGATATAGCGTTAGTTCATGTATGTATGTATGTACATATGTACGTATGTGTGTGCATTAATAACACCTTTCAGATTTCAATAACTTATGAACCACTTCACTGATTTTGATAATATTTGGCCACAATGTGTGTCTAGGGATGGTGCTTTGCTTTGCATATGTCCCACGTTCGACCGCCCAAGGTCAAGGTCACTGAGAACTTATGTTCACCTTTTTTGTAAGGCAAAAATGTTAAAGTTTGTTATCAAGGCTGCCAGCGAAGGGATTAGCTTACTGTCTGTTCCACGTTTTGCTGCCGACGAACTTTTGGCTATTAAACACATTAGATCTAAAAAATATTTAATTTTAGGTACTGAAGGATCAAAAAACGAAAACTTTTGGAAATTGACTCCGACACCTGGTAAGATAGCTTGACAATGAGGTAACTAAGGAAACAAGAGTTAGATTTTGAAAATCGGTCCACAAGTAAAATAGTAGGGGGGCAAGCACCCATACAATTAATTCTGTTCAACCCGAGAGAGCAAAAGCAACGACTACTTTAAATCAATGCATTATATCTTCCTGAACACGAATCCGGTGTCGGTCAATCAAATCAGGTGGGACAAGGTCATGTTTTGGGTCATTAAGTGCATATGGGTCAAATGAGTGCAAAACTCACTCTATTTTGATATTACAATATGTACTTGCATAACATTACAGAACAATCAGATACAGTATGTTTTATTGGTGATTATTGTTTTATGGGGCATATACTAAGTAATTCGGTTTGCTCGGACGTCTCTATCGTTAAGAGTATCAACATATTCGAGATGGCCGCCAAGCATCAATATTTAGCCTGAAATGTGTAATTATTTGATGAATGAAAACAAATAGGCACTTGTATCTTGATCGGACGGACGCAGAAAAACCGTTGGATACCATGCATTAATTTTAAACATAGATGAGGCTATCAAATCCATATGAATCCAAGATGGACGCCAAATATTCATCAAAATCAGGCAGCATTATCTACGCTGTGGTGGACCATATCTTGGTACTAAGCTAGATATGAACATATTAGTTTGATTTTCATTTGAGATACGATATTAAAAATATAGATCAATATTTATGCTCTTCTTAAAGAGCGTGTTTAATTCAAAATGGCCGCCATATTTTCAAAAATTCGAAAGTTCTTGAATATAATGTTTACTTTTGCTTTACTTATGTATACTACTGCATTTTGTTAGGCGGTTAAATCAGTAAGTTGGACACACTTGATTTTGAAGTCATTTGTAATTTTGTATGTTCAAAATGATCGACTCATTTAGGCTATTTTAATATAGTGTGGTACTGGCAATTGTGCATTGCTTTTCATTTTTTTTTACATGACAGATTCACATGTGTTCAGACTAGTAGATCGCTGATTGTAAAGTGAGAATATTAAAAAATATGTACTGCTTGTTTTACATATTGTATTTTGATTGAGTCTTACGTTATCATATACGTTGTAAATTTCACTATAATGCCATATATGTATACACTATGTATTGCGATTGGTACATATGTTATTGTTCGGCCGGCCATGTTCGCATTACACTCAGATATTGAACTGTTATATGCTGGTGTGCGGCGAAGTACCATGACATTTCAATCACCTTAGACTTAATTATAACCAAAATAAAACAATTAATAATTCATGTAAAATACAACACTTATCGAATAGTATTCCGTGAATATTTACACATTCACAAGTGGATATACCAAAATGCATACATTTGAATTACACTGAAATATTTAATAATTGTCCCATATAACCATACGTCTGTATAATGCAGATCAGCATATTCTATTTCAGCAAAACTTTCCACATGACTGCTTGCATAATCATCGCTGATAAATGAAAATATTTTCTCAATTAACATATATTCTCATCAACAAAAGTCCCGTCTCCTGCACTGAAATCAATATTAACAGCGTCTATGTGTGTCACATATATAAAACACAATATGCTGTAACGAATGCTCATGATTTAGAAGCCTCAGACCAGCTATGTGTCAATGTTTAGCTTTACATGTTTCGCTTCCAGATTAGCTCAAACCCGGTTAGACGATGGAACTTTCTGATATAATTCTAGATTAGCATAGAATAATCAACCATGTTCATTTTAATGCATTTAAAGTATTAGATATTATATTAGACATATGGTTGTGATATTATAATACACAGTTATGACACTTACACATACCATGTAAGGACATTATATGACTACAACATATATCATTACAGTGTATGGTATTCCCCAGAAACAGTGCCCATCATAACTGTGATACATATACATACATATGCATTCAATATAGATTGCATTATGACCGCACAATATATTTTTTATAGCTTGTATTATTTATATGTACCAAGCAATCTCATGAATGACCTCAACATATGTTCCATCATGAATTCACAACATATTGATCTCGATCGCATTATAATTTAATATCCATACTTATATTACTCACAAATACTGAATCATTAAATCCTTCCTATTTACATAGTACATGGCTACCTGCGAATGACTTCTTGATATTATAGGTCATCCAAACGCGATTGTATTGTTAATAATCAGAGCATATGCCATTCATGAACTGAGATTTAATGGTCTGGATGACACCATGCATTGAAATCGTAGAATATAGAGTAATGTAAACATGACTCACACATACTGGTTATTAACTTATTCCTACATGTACTTACATGTCCATGACTACCGGCATATGACTACTGAAATGATGCGTCATCCAAAGGTTATTTTATTTTGGACAACAACAACATCATATGTCGTATATCAACTGAGATTCGATGACCATGATCACACCATTGACTCTACATATATACGATATGTTGATGTTATATAATTCCCCAATTTTCAAGTAATTGATTATATCTCTTGCTACACCGACAAGCACACTCGCAGTGTCCATGTGCAGTGTTTCGAAGCTATATATATTCCAAGTTCATGTTGCTGTCGTCAATATTACGACTTTGTTAAAATGATAAATTTATCGATAAATACTTTTCAAGTATAAATGGTGGGAATTTAACGTATGCAAATGCATATCAGTGTCTCCTATAGCGCACTAATGGGGATATTAGCATAATACTTATATAGCTCAAGTTGCGATGGCGTGGTGTTCGTTTTCATATCCAAACAGTTAAGCATTCTTCTTCGATGTGAAAGAAAACGCTGCTTTCATTATGTGGGAAGTGAATAATGGTAGTTGTTACGTAGCCAGTCAAGTTCAGAATTCGTCAACTTCCCTTTGATATGTCAATCGAAGTGCCTACCCTGTCGTGTACCGCATTAATAAATTGATTATCGTTTTTCATAGATAGATAGTAGGCTTCATTGTAATTGAAAATGATACAATATCCGCATCCGCATGGAATATACCGGTATCTCATGGTTTCGATGTATGCAACAGACCCAACACCAGACTTTTATGAAGCAATGCGTCTTTTCGAGGGTTTGAATGGCCCGATGCAGCTATGGGGTACGGGCCATGCTCTCCCAGACAATTGTGAAATCCAGATGGTCTGAAATACCATTTTATATATTCTCAGCACAAACTTAGCACATACATGTAATACGACTCTCCTACTTGCATCAATATTATAAAATGACTACGTATTGACAATAATTCTTATTTTAGTGCATGAAAGAGTGGACATCAAGGCACGACGAGGGAGGTAGGGAGTGGGGGTCGTCCGACCGCACCGATCCCCTGGTTACGGACCTGTTGCAATAATAAAATGCAACATTGATGTTTATGGTCGTGTTAAAGATAACATGATACAGTTCCGGTTTAATGTGCAATGGCTTTAAACGGACTATCGACAGCTAATTTCAACTGCATGGATGGGGGCGGGTAACTGAATATTTGCATACAATTTCCATCCAGCTCTGACATTAGACAAACCGGATATACTGTCAGGTCTTCACCATACTATAGTAACTTGGTCTCCCTCTCCATAAACGTAGTAGGATTACCACTGATCGTATTACTCTTATAACGGGGTTAGCCGGATTCAACTCTCGCCTACAAGAAAGCTGAACATGAGAATAAGGGCCAAGCCAGGGATATCGTTAATTATATAATAAATTACCATTCACATGCTCCCAACCTGCCACTGTATTTTATTTCTATCAGAATACAGGTGTAATACGCGGACATTATGTTAGAAACAGCTAGAAACTATTGTTATCCATGAGTTGCACCAATATTTTGTTGATAGCTCATATTATAAAACTACGCAATATAGTAGCCATATTTGTAATTAAAATGGCCGTCATAAAATATTATTCTTGATGTTGTCATCGGAAACACTAAAACATTGATTTTATGGTGTGGCATATGCTATGTCGTTGATGACTACTCTTCTTAATATAGCTGTGTCAGAATTGTATCTATGTTGGCGGCCATCTTTGATTTACCTTTGTTTGCGGCGACAGATAATTCGGTACAGTTTGGAACACAAGCCTCGCACTTTTAAAATATTACAAATATGATTTCCAATTATATTTCATTTCTTTACTACTTTGTCGATCAACAGCGCCTAAGAGCTTAAGCGATACTTAGTGGCCATCTTGAATATTCCAACATGGTCAAATAATAAGTATATTAGGTGGACTCATCCATTTTTGCAAAGAACACATTCAGTAATAACAAAAAAATGCAAACAATGAAATATAAATGTGCATGAAAGTGTAGCTATATATTTGTGTTATTCCACACACATTTACTGCACAGCTGTGTGAATATTTGGCGGCCATCTTATATGTATATGAACTTGCCAGTGGTGAATTGTTTTTATAAAAACATATTTATATGTATGTAAACGCATAATGTAAGTATCAAACGCCATATAATAATCAAGTCAGAATATATTTACGACAAAACGTTGATACCTGGCGGCCATCTTGAAAATCGCAAAATACACACCGGTTTGAACCACCATGAAAACGAATCGTCTCATATATGTCCTAAGGAAGAATATTCAACAATTTTAACAACTTTATCTGATATTTGAAGCATGATATGCACGTACATGCCCATTTACTGATATAAAATATGTTTTTGAACTCATTTGACCTCTTTGCACTTAATGACCTCAAAAGTGACATTGTCCCACCTAATTTGATTGACATTCATGTTCCGGAATGTTTGATGTACCAATCTAGCATAGTCGTTGCTTTTGCTCTCTTGGGTTGAACAGAAATCGTTTTTAAGCCACTTCTTTTCAAAGTGCCCCTCCACTAAAAAAGATATTTAAAAAAAAAATGTTTTTGGCCCCCATGTTAAATTCCCATAGGAAAATTGTTTTTTCGCAATAAAATCAATATTTGATGGAATTTCATCGAATACATTTTTTTTGGGAGGGTGACTTTTTTGTTATTGATAAAAATGTACTTACTTTTAAATATTTTTTAGATTTAATGTGTTCAATGGCCAAAAGTTCGGCGGCAGCAAAACGTGGAACAGACAGTAGTGATAAGAATGCCCTTGTTTTATTAGAAACTCGGCATAGCCTCGTTTCTTATGAAATTAGTAAATTCGTTCCAATAAATATCACATTTATTCCACGCTATCACGACAACCTGTGACTTATAACACTCGCCTACAACGCGCAGGTTGTGATCGTTGGTGCTGGCGGTGTGGGCAAGTCGAGCATCACGGTGCAGTTCGTGAGTAACATGTTTGTCGAGGACTACGATCCCACCATCGAGGATTCGTACAGGAAGATGATAAAGGTCAGCGGCATCCCTGACGCCATGAAGAACGTGCAGAAGATGAAAAAGAAGAGCTGGCGTAAGACAAAGTCCCAGGGAGCTATACCGAAAGGTACATTGGAACCTCTCTAAACCGGACACCAAGACTACACCTGTAATCTTATTTTTGATGAATTTCTTGGTCATTTATTTCAGGTGATAATGTCTGTTTGTGATCGCATAGCACACAAATATGGCTTAGAATGCCTGATTTACAGTGAAGCCGAACACCCTGGGGACCTCCCAGGGTGTCCGGTTTAGAGAGGTTTCACTGTAGTATATTGTATTTACCAACGTTGTGTTGTATTTTGCACATAATGTGCTTTGTTTTGCATACACCCTGGGACTAGACTGAAAAGTAGTACAATCCACACTTGATAACTCAAACTATCTTAACCCTTTCAACCCTGGATATCCTAACTTGTCCTTTTTCATACTATAATTGTTGGACTATTCCATTAATGACAAAATGTGGATTTCTTTAGAGGTGCTTAATAGTGACAAATGCTGTAGATCCTGATGAGATGGCTGGTTATGAGTATGAGTATGAGTTCTACTTGTTTCCTATTATCCTCTCGCGTCCTCATGTAGTCCATGTACGTACGTACGTATTTTAGTAACATTTTAATGCCCCCTATGCGATAACAAGGGGGGGGGGGTGCATATTGCGATGCTCTTGAGGTTCCGTACGTCTGTCCGTTCGTCCGTCCGTGTGAATTAAAGTAAAAAAGTTTGTAAGAGTTTCTCCAACATATAATATCTTCAATATTACGCAAAGGATTGCTTTAATATTTGGACAGTTCATTCATCATGTGTGACACAATCACACTACCAATGACATGATCATGACCTTTGTGATCTTCAAAACGGTGCTGAAGATCTTCTCAAAACACTTTGACATTTGTTTAAATTTAAAGTTTCTTTTTGTATACCCCCCGCAACGAATTGTGGGGGATATACTGGAGTCCGTCCGTCCGTCCGTAAACTTAACATCATATAAATATTGTTATAACTTCTATTTCCTTCCTCTAAAATGCTTAATAGTTCACACATGCATTCCTGTAAGGCTCTACTACCATGCTGTGCCAAATCCACGACCGTCCAACCACCCGCTGATCCCATGGTCAAGGTCAAATACTTAGTCTCTTTACAAAACTTAACATAAGAGAAATATTGTCATAACTTCTATTTCCTTCATCCAAAATGCTTGATATTTCACACATGCATTCATGTAAGGCTCTACTACCATGCTGTGCTACATGCTGTGCCAAATCCACGACCGTCCAACACCGCTGATCCCATGGTCAAGGTCAAATACTTAGTCTCTTTACAAAACTTAACATCAGAGAAATATTGTCATAATTTCTATTTCCTTCATCTGAAATGCTTAATATTTCACACATGCATTCTAAGGCTCTACTACCATGCTGTGCCAAATCCACGACCGTCCAACACCAGCTGATCCCATGGTTAAGGTCAAATACTTAGTCTCTTTACAAAACTTAACATCAGAGAAATATTGTTATAACTTCTAGTTCCTTCATCTAAAATGCTTGATATTTCACATATGCATTCCTGTAAGGCTCTACTACCATGGTGTGCCTAATTCACGACCGTCCAACCCCCGCTGATCCCATGGTCCAGGTCAAATACTGAGTCTCTATACAAAACTTAACATCAGAGAAATATTGTTACATGTATAACTTCTATTTCCTTCATCTAAAATGCTTAATATTTCACACATGCATTCCTGTAAGGCTCTACTATCATGCTGTGCCAAATCCACGACCGTCCAAACCCCGCTGATCCCAAGGTCAAGGTCAAATACATGTTCTCTTTACAAAACTTAACATCAGAGAAATGTTATAACTTCATCTAAAATTCTTAATATTTCATGCATGCATTCCTCTAAGACTCTACTATCATGATGTGACATATCCCCGCTGATCCCAAGGTCAAGGTCACATACTTAGTCTCTTTACAAAACTTAACATCAGAGAAATCGGTTATAGCTTCTATTTCCTTGCTGGGATCTGCTTCACATTCACGTTCGTGCCGCCCCCGCTAAGCCAGAGTCAAGGTCGCAAGCCCACACACTTGGACAATTTTACATATTTAGGGGTACCTGGGCCCACGCGGGGGGTATTCCGTAAGCCTCGCTTACTGACCAATCTAGTTACACACAATCTCTAGTTAGAGTCCAGTATGCCATGGGGACATATCCATGTTTTACAAACATAATGTCTAGTTCTTTTTTCAATAAAACTGATAAACCACTTCACAAATTTTGATGATATTCGGCTAGGGATGGTGCTTTGTTTTGCATACAACACATGTCCGACCATCCAAGGTCAAGGTCACTGAGGACTCCTGTTCAATGTGTTTGTAAGGCAATTACGTTAATTTCTTTTTTGTCCCGACTGCTTTAGCAGAAGCGGGACATAGGCATAGCTTTTCCGTCGATGTCGTCGGCGTCGGCGGCGTCGGCGTAGGCGGCGTCAACATGTCACGTTAAGTTTTTGCGTTTAGCTCAGTTTCCAGAAAACTAGAACTCCTACGACCTCCATACTTAGCATACATCAACACTGTGGTGTAACCATCTCACACAGAGGGAGCCCATGTGATCTTCACCTACTTTTCATGGTTCAGTGACCTACTGTTCACATGCATTCAACGTTAAGGTTTTGCGTTAGCTCTGTTTCTAAAACTTAACGCTCAGGTTAATTCATTGTAGCTTCTGTTTCCCTCAATGGAATGCTTTAATATTCCATACATGCATTTTTAACAACATCTCGCATCATTCTACAGAAATCCCATGGTTTCCGCTAACCCCAAAGGTCAAGGTCACTGACTTAGAAATTTCCGTGTTTGGAAAAGTTAACGCTCGGTTTAATGTATTACAACTTCTGTTTCCCTTGATGGAATGCTTCGGTATACATCAACAAAGTGGTGTAATAATCTCACACAGACGGAGCCCATGTGACCTTGACCTAGTTTTCATGGTTCATTGACCTACTTTTCACATGCATTCAACGTTAAGCATTTGCGTTTAGCTCTGTTTCTAAAACTTAACGCTCATGTTAATTCATTGTAACTTCTGTTTCCCTCAATGGAATGCTTTAATATTCCATACATGCATTTGTAACAACATCCCGCATCATTCTACAGAAAGCCCATGGTGCCCGCTATCCCCAAAGGTCAATGTCGCTGACTTATAAATTTCCGTGTTTGTAAAAGTTAAAGCTCAGTTTATGCTTTAGTATTCCATACATGCATTTGTAACAACATCCCGCATCATTCTACAGAAAGCCCATGGTGCCTGCTAACCCCAAAGGTCAAGGTCACTGACTTAGTAATTTCTGTGTTTGGAAAAGTTGACGCTCAGTTTATGCTTTGATATTCCATACATGAATTTGTAACAACATCCCGCATCATTCTACAGAAAGCCCATGATGCCCGCAAACCCCAAAGGTCAAGGTCACTGACTTAGAAATTTCCGTGTTTGCAAAAGTTAACGCTCAGTTTATGCTTTAATATTCCATACATGCATTTGTAACAACATCCCGCATCATTCTACAGAAAGCCCATGATGCCCGCAAACCCGAAAGGTCAAGGTCGCTGACTTAGAAATTGCAGTGTTTGCAAAAGTTAACGCTCAGTTTATGCTTTAATATTCCATACATGCATTTGTAACAACATCCCGCATCATTCTACAGAAAGCCCATGGTGCCTGCTAACCCCAAAGGTCAAGGTCACTGACTTAGTAATTTCTGTGTTTGGAAAAGTTGACGCTCAGTTTATGCTTTGATATTCCATACATGAATTTGTAACAACATCCCGCATCATTCTACAGAAAGCCCATGATGCCCGCAAACCCCAAAGGTCAAGGTCACTGACTTAGAAATTTCCGTGTTTGCAAAAGTTAACGCTCAGTTTATGCTTTAATATTCCATACATGCATTTGTAACAACATCCCGCATCATTCTACAGAAAGCCCATGATGCCCGCAAACCCGAAAGGTCAAGGTCGCTGACTTAGAAATTGCAGTGTTTGCAAAAGTTAACGCTCAGTTTATGCTTTAATATTCCATACATGCATTTGTAACAACATCCCGCATCATTCTACAGAGCCCATGATGTGCCCGCAAAGCCCGAAATTGGTCAAGGCGTAAGCTGACTTTGACTGTTTGCAAAAGTTAACGCTCAGTTTATGCTTTAATATTCCATACATGCATTTGTAACAACATCCCACATTATTCTACAGAAAGCCCATGGTGTCCGCAAACTTCAAAGGTCAAGGTCGCTGACTTGGAAATTTCCGTGTTTGGAAAAGTTAACGCTCAGTTTATGCTTTAATATTCCATACATGCATTTGTAACAACATCCCGCATCATTCTACAGAAAGCCCATGATGCCCGCAAACCCGAAAGGTCAAGGTCGCTGACTTAGACTGTTTGCAAAAGTTAACGCTCAGTTTATGCTTTAATATTCCATACATGCATTTGTAACAACATCCCACATCATTCTACAGAAAGCCCATGGTGCCCGCTAACGCCAAAGGTCAAGGGGTCACTGACTTAGAAATGTACGTCTTTGGAAAAGTTAACGCTCAGTTTATGCTTTAATATGCCATACATGCATTTGTAACAACATCCCCCATGGTGCTCACTAACCCCAATGTTATTACAAGCTCCTTATGTACTATCAAACTGCGCCAGGCGGGACATCTTTCTCCGCGGAGCTCTTGTATTACCATCAGGCTGCCAGTGAGATTAACTTAATGATGCCCTTGTTTGATTCTCTATTTTCCCATCACATAAGGTCACAGGACAATGAGATGCTTGTTCGCTGTTCACAAGCGGTGACATTTAATTTTGCAAGCAATTTCTAGTAGCCTCATATTTCAGTTCCGCAACATATGCAGATGGCCCAGTGAACATTGCCCCACCACAACAACAACAGGCTGGTGGATTATTCAGCAAAATGTCCCACAAGTTTGATTCGTCGAAGAAATCGTCGGATCAGTGGCATGGTGATGCTAAAGAGAAATTGCCGGAACCACCCAAGCCGGCAGGTAAAGATAAAAATTGCCAGAACCACCCAAACCGGCCGGTAAAAATAAATTGCCCGAACCACCCAAACCGGCAGGTAAGAATAAATTGACAGAACCACACAAACCGCGAGGTAAAAATAAATTGCCGGAACCACCCGACCCGGCCTGTAAAAATAAATTTCCAGTACCACCCAAACCCAGCAGGTAAAAATAAATTGCCCGAACCACCCAAACCGGTAGGTAAAAATAATTTGCCAGAACCACCCAAATCGGTAGGTAAAAATAATTTGCCTGAACCTCCCAAATCGGTAGGTAAAAATAAATTGCCAGAACCACCCAAACTGGCAGGTAAAGATAAAGATTGCCAGAACCACCCAAACCGGCAGGTAAAAATAATTTGTCAGAACCACCCAAACCGGCAGTTAAAAATAAATTGCCGGAACCACCCAAACTGGCATGCAAAATTGCGAGAACCACCTAAACCGGTAGGTAAAAATAAATTCCCAGAGAACCACCCAAGCCGGCCGGAAAAAATAAATTGCCAGAACCACCCAAATTCCGGCAAAGGTAAAAATAAAAATAATTTGTCAGAAAACCACCAAACCACCGCAGGTAAAAATAAATTGCCAAACCACCACCCACAAACCAGCAGGAAAAAATAAATTGCCACAACCACCAAAACTGCCAGGTACTAGCGACTTGGCTCTACTTACAGCTTTCAAATAAACACATTTTTCGTCTAGTAAGCTGCGCAAATTTCTTGCGCCTATTACTAGACAATAATGTGCTTATGCAGTATCTTCTGCATGTAGCTGAATGGGAATTTGTCAGGAATCTGGCGCCTATTTCGACGTGCAACATTTTATGCTGGTGCTGAGTACAGCAACAGCGAATAGGAAGTTGGCGTTCTTTATTTTGATTGGTTTAAGTAATATAATTTGTATATAACATGATAATTATAGTTTATGATGCAAAGCACATTTACAATGTCTTTAATCGATTCGGGGACTTAGGGTACGGGATACGAAACCTCGCGTTTTCTCAGAAAACCTGGTGTTCCTACCACATGTTATGATTACGGTAACCCTCAGACCGCTATCTTAATTTTTTTGTCGTCTGCTGTTTATTTTCTATTTTTCATTTTTATCATCAAAAATATGACAGCACTTTAGAATAATTAGCAACATGCTGAAATGATTCTGAAGTGTTGTCAAAGCATGTTGTGAATGATTCTAAAGTGCTGTCAAAGCTGGTTTTTAATGATAAGAATGGAAAATAGAAAATAAACAGCAGACGACTAAAGAAATAAGATCGCGGTCTAAGGGTTAAGAGTGATACTACACGTAGATGCACAGACATAATACAAGAAGACGGTTCTCAAATTATGGCGTTTCTAAGACGCATTTGCTCATATACGGCGGCCATATTGGATTTGCTGTCATTGAATGGGATTACTCCACTGAATTTCTGCCAGAGAGATTCCCTGGTCTTGAAAATGGATTTAGACACTAACACGAGGTATCTATGCGAATTATTAAGTGAGGTATTCCTGATTTTTCAATTTGACCTAATTAATATGCTAGACTTTCGACTGGCCTTTACATCAAATTCTAACTGATTTTGACGGTGGCCATATTGAATATAATGCAGTTGGAATGGCTCTATAATACTGAAATTGTACGATAAGTTTTACATGCTTCTATTTAGCATATGTAGTCTTAACAAAGGAAGACGATCGTCAAATTATGATGATTTTAAGATGCATTTCTTCATATTTGGCGGCCATATTGGATTTGCCATCACTGATTGGTATTATGCCACTAATATTATCTTAAATATAATCCGGGGTATAAAAATCATTTGTACATGTATAGACACCAAAACGAAGTCTCAATGTGACTTATTAATGGAGCTATTCTTAATTTTGTGATTTGACATAATTAATATGCCAATTAGGTCAATTAAGAAAAATGCTACACATATGCGAATAGACATCCGGCAGTTTCTGAGTCTTTTGGACCTATATATTACATTTCCAACTTAAAACCTTGCAGTACTCAACATTCCTAGGTTCACCATTTGGCTAGTAGACTATTTGGATACAATTTGTTTTGGGAAACACCTATTTAATAGGTAGGCCCCTATGTAATAGGGGTTTCCCAAAGCACATTGTGTCCGAATATTTAGGGTTTATATGATACTGTCTATGTTATCAGGTGCACCAAAGATGAAGAAGGTGAAGAAGGCGAACGCCAATGTAATGATGCTGAAGTTGGACATTCTGGAGGACGAGCCGAACGTTGCTACGGGCGACCCTGTCTACTGCGGTGGCTGTCGAGCCATTCTGTCCCCCATATCTACATTAGAGCGGGAGGGCGACCAGTCAACGTGGACATGGTGAATATTACATGACTATACAACACGTTTGAGAATTTACCGGGGATATACTTGATATGCCCCGCCTACGAATAGTAACGGGGACATGTAGCGTTACTGGCGTCTCTGATAAATTTATTATAATTTCTGTTCCCTTTTGCGTAATTGCTTCATATTTCATAATTGAATTCCTCTAATGCTCCCCTATAATACTATGATGAATACAAGATACTGAGGACATCGCTAAACCCAAGGTCAATGACACAGATTTAATGCGTTCAAAACCTTAATGCTTAGTTTTGTATAATTTCTGTATCATTTCACATTTAATTGCTTCATATTTCACATGCAGTCCTCTTATGGTTGTCTATCATGTTGTGACAAATCCATGGTCCTCGGACCCCCGCTAAACCAAAGGTCAAGGTCACACAAAACCATAACGGAGCTGCTTTACAGTTAAAGCCTCAAGACAGCTTGAACATATGCAAATTGACATGTTATATCAAATAAACAATTATTATTTCAATCCATGGTTCGAAAATAATAAAAATCTAATGAAAATGTGTTTTATTGCAATTTTTGAAAGGAAAATTAGAATCTCTGTCGTTAAACATGTACCGGTAAACGTTACTTGATAAATAGAATACTAGGCTATTGTCTTTTGATATCAAGTTAATCAGGCTCGGCTCGGAAACGGTAGGAATTCCTCGGAATTCCTACGCGTTTCCTAGCCTTGCCTGATGAACATGATATCAAAAGACACTAGCCTGGTATTCTTTATTTCAGTGAATTTTGCGAGAAGAAGAACACAGGCCTAGATATGAGCCATGAGGAGATCCCCCAGGGAGACAGCATTGACTTTGTGTTCACTCCCGCCCGGGTTGACGAGGGGGGGGAGACGGAGGAGGTCCCGACAGGGAAGACAACTCCTGACAAGAAGGAGGAGAGCAAGGGCATGGTGGTCTATTGTATGGACATCAGTGGTTCTATGCGCCATGTCATACGGACACCTGAAATACAAGGTTCGATTTACTTCTTAATTTGAAAATCAAAGGGTATTCCAGAGCTCCAGATAAGTTTTGTATCTAAAGAAAAAATAAAACAAATTTAAAAATTCACTTATTTCCGTTGCAAAATGCAAACATGTCACATTGCTGTGAGTATTTTGTACTCCCACGTTTGATGATCAATGCGTAACTGCTAAAATAAGTGCATAAAATACGCCATTATTCACCTTATCTGAAGCTCTGGTATTCAGCTAAAATAAATCTGGCCAGAAGCTCGGTGCATTAAAGTGTGTGACTCATTTCATAAATCTTGTATCAAATCGACACTTGTTTGAGTTCGTCTGTTTGTTACACCATAATAATCTATTGCACAAGTGTGTTATGTAGTAAAATATTACCAATGACTTACAATTGTAGCCCAATGGCGGCGGGCCCGAGATCGAACGAGTGACGGCGACCAGAGGCTGTCCCGTCTACAGGCAACAGTCAACGCGGCCAGAAGGTAACGCCCTGTGTCTGTCCGTCCCTGCATCTGTCCCTGCCCTTGCTACTGATCGTACGTCCGTCCGTCTGTCTGTTTATTTTCAAATCACCTATAGTGGTCCTAGGTGCGTCAACATGGCCAGAGCTCCAGATAAGGTGCATGTTGGCGTATTTTATGCATTTCCTTTATGCAGAATATGCACTGATTATCAAAAGTGGGAGTACAAAATATTCACACCAATATGAAAATACGCATTGATTTTCAAATTGAGTAGTGAAAATACTGTAATAAAGTTGAAATTTACTTAGTTGAGCTGCAAAAAGAATTTAGAGCTGAAATAAGTTTTTAAATGTGTTTTAAATAAGGAAGAAAATCAATAATACATTTGTAAAAGCAAAACATGCATTGAATTTGAATCTGGGGTAATAATATTCTTTAGATACAAAACTTATCTGGAGCTCTGTGACTGTGCATTAGATGATGTATGTCCAAGATATACAGTATGTGTTTGTTCACTTCATGTAAATCACATATATCAATTTATTTAACAGAGCTCTAGATAAGGTGCGTATTGGCGTATTTTATGCAATTATTTTAGCTGAATACGCATTGATTATCAAAAGTGGGAGTACAAAATACACACAGCAATAATACGCATTGATTTTCAAATTGAGTAGTGAAAATACTGTCATAAAGTTGAAAATTCACTTAGTTGAACTGCAAAAAGTAAACAGTGTTTGCTTTCTGCAGCTCAGATTAGTGAATGGTTGAATTTGTTATATTGTTTTAATCATTTGTTCCCTATTTAGTAACGACGAAAATCAATAATACATTTGTAAAAGTAAACTACGCAATGATTTTGAAATAAGGGGGTATAGTACGCTTTAGACACAAAGCTTATCTGGAGCTCTGATCGCTCCATTGCATCTACCAGTCAGGAAACATTGTGAAATATGAGTTCTAATCATTTTAGTTTGATTCTTACACTAAGTTCATTTCATGCCAAATGCCCATTCACAGTTATTTAAATTTACAATCAGTCCTCTTTTTTCTATTTTCTTCATTTCTCAACGAGACGGTTGAAATGAGTGGTAACAACATAATTAGGGCCTCGCCTAGAATCCGCGGTGCCCTATAGGTTTCGCTCTATACGCGTCTATCTGGCCGTCCGTTTATTTTTAAAAAGTTTTTGTAAGAGTTTTTCAAATCACCTATAATTTCTGTTTGCCTTCAGCTAATATCTTCATATTGCACTCATGCATTACTCAGTGACTATACATCATTCCACATTCATGTAATTACCTCGCTACTGATCGTACGTTCGTCCGTCTGTCTGTCTGTTTATTTATTTGAAAGTTTTTGTAACAGTTTCTCAAATCACCTATAATTTCTGTTTGCATTCAGTTAATGTCTTCATATTGCACACATGCATTACTTAGTAACAATACATCCTTCCACATTCATATACTACTGCTACTGATCGTCTGTCCGTCTGTCTGTTTATTTATTTGAGAGTTTTTGTAACAGGTTCTCAAATCATCTATAATTTCTGGTGGGTTGCAGGTGGGAGCAACAGATGGGTAATTTAACGATCTGGATTCATCCTTACCGGAATCCCGATCGGAGACCTGGTTTGGCAAACAAACAAACAAACAAACAAACAAACAAACAAACAAACAAACAAACAAACAAACAAACAAAACAATCATTTTTGTTTGCCTTCAGCTAATATCTTCATATTCGCACATGCATTACTTAGTAACGATACATCCTTCTACATTAATACAACTACCCTCGCTACTGATCATGCGTCCGTCTGTCTGTCTGTTTATTTATCTAAAAGTTTTTGTAACAGTTTCTTTCTTCAATGCCTTTGTTTATGTTTCAGGCAGCTGGAAAGGCTAAAAATAGAACATCCAAACAAACAGGTTGCCTTGGTAACGTTTGGTTCCACTGTGTACGTGTATGGTGACTGTAGTAGCGATGCCCCAAAAACGTACGACGGATCGTGCCTCAACGACTACGATGACCTGATAGAGATTGGGCGTAGCTACGCACGCGATATGAACCTCGGCATGTTGGAGCACACACACGGGTAAATTCTTATATTTATGTTGCAACACATAGGGATGGGCCATGGCCTAGGGGATACAAGCAGGGCTCCAGATAAGAAATGTGTAATTGAGTATTGTCACTCCATCATTTCTGAAGCAATTGGGTATATTAAAATTTTAATTGGGTAAAATGACACTACTGTTTACACATCCACAGACAGCAATTATTGAACAGTTTGCTTGGAAATGAAAACATGTCTTGGCATTTCATTAGAATTGTCTCCTTGGAGACAATTCTAATGAAATACCAAGATGTGTTTTCATGAAAAATAAGAAAAATATGCTATATTTGTGATCTGTTTATTGTTTTATACAGCATGATAAAGATACCACAAAATTGTTATTGATTTTTGATACTCGCTACATCTGATTTCAATTGGGTTTTTTGGCAATTTTAATTGGGTATTTATGCACATACGCAGCTTATCTGGAGCTCTGGAGGGAGCACACTTTTCCTCTGCCTTCATATGTACGTGTGCGTGTAGTAGCGATGTCCCGAATAGGTACCGCGGCGCGTGCCTCAACAAATACGATGACCTGATAGAGATTGGGCGTAGCTACGCACGCGATATGAACCTCGGTATGTTGGAGCACACACACGGGTAAATTCTTCTATTTATGCTGCAACACATACGGATGGGACGTGGCCTAGGGGATACAACATTGGACTTCAATACTAGGGGCTGTAAGTTCAATCCTCACGCTAGCCGTGAAAAATACTAACATACCGCAGTATTTTCATCCCACTGGTCTGTCGGATGAGCTTCATCATCGTATAACATTAATATTACTTGGTGGATTGCTTTAACGTCTGGACACTTGATAAATGTAAGCATTTGGAACACATTCATGCTGCTATTAACATAACCTTGACCTTTTTTACCTTCATATTTTTGTGGAAACACTTAGCCATTTTTTTAACTCTAATATTATTTGACAAATTTCTTCAATATTTGGACACTTGATACACGACCTATAGTACCTTCATATTTTTTGCGGAAACACTTAGCCATATTTTGCGTCAAAAAGTTTGTACAAATATTTTCATCATCGTATAACATTAATATTACTGGATGGATTGCTTCAATAGTTGGACACTTGATACATGTAAGCATTTGGAACACACTCATGCCGTCATTATCATGACCTTGTTTAACATGTTTTAGCAACTTGTACAGCGAGTTGGAGCAGTCTTGTTCAAATGGCGGCACAGCGCTGGGCCCGGCCTTGGCAATCTGTGCTGGGATCATCTCCGGTTCCCCAATGTCCGAGGTTGTCCTCTGTACCGACGGGAAACCAAACACGGGTGTGGGAACCCTCCATAACTCGGCCGTTGGAATACCGTTCTATAAGAAGGTATGGGCAGTGACTCTGCCTGGATAAATGGGGCTTATAGGATTTGTAGCATACACCTGTAGTTTGATAGCAATTTATGTTGCTTGTTGGAAGCCATAGCCCCATCTCGCCAGTCACAGCCACAAGTAACAAAGGAAATGGCGTTATCCGACACATTGGGGAATTAATGCTTGTAGCCCTATATTCGGATATCATTTATTCTAGGAAACACACGCGAGTGGGTGTCAGGTGGGAGCATAACCTTTGTTATGGAACAATACCTTTGTTTTAGATTTATTACTTTCTGAAGAGCAACAACACAAGGCTGTCTATTTCCCAAAAAATTGATCTAGAAACCTTTCTATAAATAAGTTATTGAGATTCTACACAGTCAATATGGTGTCATATTGCCCATCTGAATCTATATAGTTTCAGACGTGCAATATGACACCATATTGACTGTAGAATGACAATAACGTATTTGTCATAAAATTGTTTGCCTCAACCCGCCGCCATTTTTTATTTGAGTCATATTGACGGACTTGACATGTAATATGGGCTCATATTACCCGTCAAGCTGACCAATCAAAACGCGAGAAATTTATCTGCGGTATGACAAATGGCATTATGCAACTTTCGGGAGTTGTCTGCAATGGTCACAAAACCCATAAGCCCCATTTCTCCAGTCACAGTCGGGAGTTGTAGTTTATGTAGTTATTTTAAGCTGTCTCTTTCCAACCTGAGCTGCACTGTTTGACATCATTCCATCATCAATGAAACACACGTTTTTGCTTCTAATGGATGATATAGGTAACAGGTAACAGGATTGATAACAGGCTACTGGAGTGTAGTATTTGATCAGGAGTTGCAATGGTCACAAAACCCATAAGCAACATTTCTCTAGTCACAGCCACAAATAACAAACCATGGGTTGTGGATATGCAGTGATGTGAGTGGATGTTTCAGATTGGACAGATTGCGAAGAGCAACAACACAAAGCTGTCTGTGTTGTTGTGGATTATGCAGTGATTGTGAGCGGATCATTCAGATTGGAGAGTTTGCGAAGAGCAACAAGACGAAGCTGTCTGTGTTGTTGTGGATTATACAATGATTCTGAGCGGATGTTTCAGATTGGAGAGTTTGCGCAGAGCAACAACACGAAGCTGTCTGTGTTGGCCATTGAGGGACAGGAGACAGGCCTCCAGCATGTGCAGCAGTGTGCGATCGTGTCAGGAGGTACCATCAACGTGCTCAACCCCCTCGAGATGGTTCGTCAGCTGCGGCTCATCGCGCAGAATTACATCGTGGCCACCGCCGTCGACGTCACCGTGATACTCCACCCCGATCTCGCGTTTGACGAACCCGGCTACCAAGTGGTGAGTTTATTTAAGGAATAAAACCATGGGCTCTTTTTACAGGTCAAATGAGTGAATTTTCAACCTTAACTTTTATCCCTACGCCGAGGGGATATAACATTAGTCCATGTACGTATGTGCATGTACGTATTACCTTTCATTTTTCAGTAACTTATGAACCTCCCCACAGATTTTGATAATATTTAGCCACAGTGTGTCTAGGGATGGTGCTTTGTTGTGCATATGACCTACATCCGAACCCCCTTGGTCAAGATCACTGAGGACTTATGTTCACCTTGTTTCTAAGGCAAATGCGTTAAATGTTTTATTTTGAGCTCACTAAGCCGAAGGCTCTAGTGAGCCATTGTTGCCGCTTTTTGTCCGTCGTCTGTCCATACGTCAACCCTTTACCTTTCTTCTTCTGAACCACTTAGCCGATGTTGACGAAACATCACGGTGATTGTCTATGCGTTACTCCTTTTGAGACTTGTTAAAATGGACGTTGTCGTGTATCCAAGATGGATGCCATAACAAATCTTCTTCTTAAGAACCACCATACCGATTTTGACGAAACTTGGCAGGAATGATCGATAGTCAATAATCTTTCAGATTTGTTAGAATTACCCCCCCCCCCCCCATGGACTCTACATATTTTGAGACAACCTGAACAATTATTGAAATTACTTTTTATGAACTTGCAGGCAAATTTGATGAAACTTGGGATATATAATCGAGAGTCCGTGCCATTCTTAGCTCGCCTGCACGAAGTGCAGACGAGCTTATGGCAATACCCCCTGCGTCATCGGCGTCGGCGTCCACAAACTTAACGTTGGGGTAAATGTCTTATAACTTCATGACCCACCACCCAGCCCTTACCCCAAGGACACCTTTTTATTTCATACATGCATTCCTCAGATGACCCTCTATCATACTGTAGCAAATCCATGACCCACCACCCAGCCCTTACCCCAAGGTCAAGGTCACCAACTTAGCACATTTATAAACTTAACGTTGGGGTAAATGTCTTATAACATCTGTTACCTTTCATGGAACGCCTTGATATTTCAGACATACATTCATCTGATGATACTCTATCGTGCTATAGCAAATCCATGACCACCGGCCATCCCTTACCCCAAGGTCAAGGTCACAAACTTCATAAACTTAACGTTGGGGTAAGTGTCTTATAACTTCTGTTTCCTTTCATGGAACGCCTTGTTATTTCATACATGCATTCCTCAGATAATCCTCTATCATGCTGTAGCAAATCCATGACCCACTACCCAGCCCTTACCCCAAGGTCAAGGTCACAAACTTAGCACATTCATAAACTTAACGTTGGGGCAAATGTCTTATAACATGTTTTCTTTCATGGAACGCCTTGATATTTCATACATGCATTCATCTGACGATACTCTATCGTGCTATGGCAAATCCATGACCCACCGCCCATCCTTTACCCCAAGGTCAATGTCACAGACTTAGCACATTCATAAATTTAATGTTGGTGTAAATGTCTTATAACATCTATTTCCTTTCATGCAGCGCCTTGATATTTCATACGTGCATTCCTCAGATGACCCTCTATCATGCTGTAGCAAATTCACAAGCCACCACCCAACCCTTACCCCAAGGTCAAGGTCACATTTAGCATGTTCATAAACTTAACGTTGGGGTAAATGTTGTATAACCTCTGTTTATTTACAGGGAATGCCTTGATATTTCATACATTCATTCATCAGATGATAGTCTATCGTGCTATTGTAAATCCATGACCCACCCCCACCCCTTTCCCCAAGGTCACGGTCACAAACTTAGCACATTCATAAACTTAACGTTGGGGTAAATGTCTTATAACATCTGTTTCCTTTAATGGAACGCCTTGATATTTCGTACACGCATTCATCTGATGATATTCTATCGTGCTATACCAAATCCATGACCCACCGCCCACCCCTTACCCCAAGGTCAATGTCACAAACCTGTCACATTCATGAACTTAACGTTGGGGTAAATGTCTGATAACATCTGCTTCCTTTGATGGAACGCCTTGATATTTCATACATTCATTCCTTAGATGACCCACTATCATGCTGTAGCAAATCCACAACCCACCACCCAACCCTTACCCCAAGGTCAAGGTCACAATCTTAGCATGTTCATAAACTTTACATTGGGGTAAATGTTGTGTAACTTCTGTTTCTTTACATTTTGAACGCTTTGATAGTTCATACATGCATTCATCTGATGATCCTCTATTGTGCTACAGCAAATCCATGACCCACCCCCACCCCTTTCCACAAGATCAACATCATACACTTAACGTTGGAGTAAATTTCTTTTTATAATTTTTTTTTTTTTACAGGGAACGCCTTCATATTTCATACATGCATTCATCTGATGATACTCTATTGTGCTGCAGCAAATCCATGACCCACCCCCACCCCTTTCCCCAAGGTGAAGGTCACAAACTTAGCACATTTATACATGCATTCCTCATGTGAATAGCTATAATGCTGTAAAAAATCACCAACTTAGTGCGTTCATAAACTTAACGCTGGGTTAAATTTTGTTTTCCTTCTCTTTTCAGGGAGCACATTGATATTCCATACATGCATTCATCTTAATATGCTATATCATGCTATAGCAAATCCACGACCCACCTTCCACCACTGACCTCAATGTCAATGTCCACCGCACACCCTTATCCCAAGGTCAAGTTATATAATATTCATAGTTTTTATACAACTGTGCCAAGTTTGAATGAAGGCTGCCAACAGGCGAGCTTCGTTGTCTTCTGACAACTCTTGTTGATATACTTTTTAATGCGGGATAACAATTTCAGGTGTGCGTCTCATGTTTGTATGCCCCCGGAGTCCGCTTGTCCCCGTGAGTCCGCTTGTATGGCACATTAAGAAATTCGCCAGGAGGTGTTTTTGTTGTCAAATATATGAAAATTACTTGCGAAAGTTGCAGATCCTGATGAGCCGGCTCATCACGAGCCGGCTCATCTGGATCTACAATGTTTGCCAATACCACTATAGAGGCATGTGGTGTTGAAAAGGTTAAAGGTACATTCCCACTCAGTAGACACAACACGTTCTTTATAGCAGTAAGATCATTCTCTGGCAAAATAAACATTCATTCACCATTACCCCACATATTGATTAGCATTATTATACATTTTCAATTCAGACGTAAATGTCCACACTGATATCAAAGGCAATAACCGTGTTTCCTTAAAATGTTGACAGACATTACTATTTATTCTCTGTATTTATGTTTTGATTTGCAATGATCATACTTTCTAATCTGTCGAAAATATTATTTTTTCAGGTGACACATTAAGTTAGTATAAATAATTAAAATATTATTTGCATATGAAATAGCCTGATACCACCGCGCGTCACTATCAGTAAAATAAACGTTAATAAATCATTATATGGCGGGCACTCGTAAATTTTTAGAACTGGTGGAACAGTGACACAATTATACACTTATTTAATTCCTATAAAGAACATTGTGTGCCTACTGAGTGGGCATGTACCTTTACAAGGTTTGCTGGAGTTTCTCATTTCTATCATAACTGCTATATCCATTGAAGGATTACTTCAATATTTCAACACAGCATACTTGTGGACAAATGTCACACATCCATGTTGTCCTAAATATTACATTGACCTTTTGACCTTCACAACTCTGAACTTTTTCACACATTAAGAAGTTTGCCAGATTTTATCAATTCTGTCATAACTTCTATATCCATTGATGGATTACTTTAATATTTCAATACATCATACTTGTGGACAAATGACACACATCCATGCTGCCCTTAATATGACCATCACATTTTGTCCTTCACAACTATGCTTATGAATGCTTATCACTTTTGGTTAATTAACTTTGCCACAGTTTCTCCAATTTGCCACCAGGGGCATTCGTGTACATTCATTAACAATGTTTTCTTGTAAACAATTATTGGATTTACATTCATTGAGCATAGGCTGCATATGCAGCCTATGCTCAATAAATGTAAATCCATAAATTTAAATTTCCACACGATCCTAAATTTGCACTTACAAACATCATGAACATGTTAGGTGTTCAAAGTTTAGTGAAACGGCCCCTTTGTGAGGGGATTAGCTTTGTAATAATGATGCCCTTGTGTTATCATATATTCCTTAAATTGTTTTATTGGTAAAATGTGTAATAAATCAGTGCTCCAGATAAGGTGCGTATTGGCATATTGTACGCACTTATTTTAACTGAATACGTAATAGTTACTGCCCTAATTGATGTGTTCATGTGTTTGAACAACCTACATGTGCCCATGGAACACCGAGCCGCGAAGCGGCGAGGTGTTTCATGGGCACATGTAGGTTGTTTAAACATATGGACACCTCGATTAGGGCAGTAACTGACTTACACATCTACTTACTGACTACCGTTGGCTAGAATTCAGTGGAGATTTTGAATTTCCATTTGACATTAAAGGAACTGTCTCTACAGTTATGACAGCCGATCAATAACATCCATTTACGCATGCTGCCAGTGGGATTATGCGTGACACATTGACACATTTCTCATTATTATTTGTGTTTGACGTCTAACGTATACGTATACGTATACGAAGCAAGCACTCAATATGCTGTATAATATACATGGGAACATGCTTGCATAAATCATACTAATTCACAGAGAATACCAGGCTAGTGTAGTTTGAAATACCAGTTTATCAGGCAAGACTGGGCTGTTTCCGAGCCGAGCCTCATTATCGTGATATCGAAATACATTAGACTAGATTTTCTTTTATCAGGTAACGTTTTATGCTAGCCAATAATCAAACTTAAAGCAATTTTCGTTAAAAAGAACGCCGACTTGTTTACGTTACGTGTCTGATTAGTCTGACGTCGTTCGGTAACGTCATGTGACGTCGTTCGCAGGGTGTCCAACTTAGATAAGTACAACTGTAACAATAAATGGCAGCGCTAAGCGAAGCTTATGCCCTCGCTATCTGCCTTGACAATAAAAAAAACACAAATCCTCTGTGACCTTGACCTTGGGCGGTCGTACTGGCAGCCTTGATAATTAAATAAGGATTTTAACATTATTGCCTTACAAATTTGTCGTATTGCAAACAAGGTGAACATAGGTCCTCAGTGACCTTGACCTTGGGCGGTCGGATGTGGGTAGCATGCATAGCAAAGCACGATCACATTGTGGCCAAATATTATCAAAATTGGTGAAGCGGTTCATGAGTTTTTGAAAAATGAAAGGTGTTACTATGCATGTACGTACGTACGCAGTACATGGACTACCGCTATATCCCCTTCTTGCCTATGAACGAACTACAATCAATGCCATATAAATGAAACGCAATGGGGTCCCCAGGGTGTCCGGTTTACACGTGTATACATAGCCAACCACGTTTACGTTCAGCAGTTCTCTGTCAAAACATCGACGAAGTGATAAGCACCCGGCCATGTAGAATATATTTGTAATTGAAGGGCCTCTCATCGCCTGGTGCAGTGCGTACAACTGTACCTGCACGTGCAGCATATGCATGCGTATATCTATTATTGGATGGTCAGTTATAAAAGTCATTTACGAGGGATGTTCAACAATTAATTTCCCAACACATACATGATCCCAATAAAATGAAATTGACATTAATTTAATGAATGAAAACTATTGGCATACTTACAACAACAATTACATTTAAAGAGGCGTTGTCTTATGTATGTGCAGAAAGTGATGATACATGTTTAACTTAGTAAACACTAATATAATGGTAAATTTACATGGACTGTATTAACTAAATCGTGCCTATAAGTCGTCTTGGTAAAATATGTTTATTATACCAAATCATAAATAGCGTTGCGAACGCTAGTTTTGTTGACAGTCGATGGTACTACATGTATTTGTATTTAGTTGAAGTAATTTCACATGTGTCTATAAATAGCAACATAATATATGTGTGGAACAGTATATTGATTTCAAACTAAAAAAAACGTGATGTTTCACAAAATGTGCTTCCTGGTACTGAAATAGCGAACGGAAGTGCGTTACCAACTTAATTCCCCTCTTCATCAGAGTCAATTGTAGTACATTGTATATAACAAAACACACAGTCCTTGTATATGGCATTTGGATTCAATAATGCGAAAATTAAAGGAACATTGAATATCTTCGACAACATCTGAAATATCATGTGAGACACTGTGTCTTTAAAATACGTTAGGACATGTCTTTTGTCATATATCATCAGCTGGGTCTCTGTAGAGTGCACATCTTAACAATTTAATCCTTCATATGTTTAGCCACTGTATTTTCACATGCAGCTGCAGTAATAAATAAACCAACTTAAGTGATTGAACTTAAGTGACTGATGCAGTTGTCATTCAACAATGAAACATGCCCTTATTTACGATAACAAAACTATTCTCAGTCAAACTACAGAATATTTCATAATTGTATGCCAGTTCACGTGTACATGCATTTTATTATGCATAAATTTGACTTTCGTAGGTGGCGTAAAACATAATATGTCCTATTTTTGTATAATTGGGATCAAGTGAACAATGTTCTCGAGCCAAACAAAGCGTTACAGCTATTTCATTGTATCTTAAATATGCACTGATCACACGTTATCAATAAGCATAGCTTAAGTTCGACTCGTATGTCCTAAAAGGCCGGCACTAGTTTATTATTAGCCGATCTATTTATAGATCGGCTAATATATTGGTTATCCATCGAATTCTGTAAAAGTTTGTAGCAACCTTTTTCTCCGCTATTCGGTAATCTACGAACGCGAATTTTTCTGTATCACTTCCAAATTGCATCAACCGATAAAGTTTACATTTTTGGCAATTATCTCCGTTTAAAACTTTACTTATAGCCAAATAACACAATTTTGAATACTTAATGAGCTGAACGCCTGAAGAGATTTAACCCGGAAGTTATTGTTGTTGAAGTCCATAGTTGGCTCTAATGGCCATATACGCCAACATACGCCGATTATTGGGCTAATTTAAAGCTTTTATTTATTAAACAGAACAAGTTTCAGCCACGTATAATCGCATAAAATGTGTTTATTCGGCTAATATAATCGACCTCTGCTCAAAATCTCCTTACTAGCAGCCCCAGCATTTTCGGGTTTATCCCAGCATCTCGGGTTTATCCCATTGGATCGCGTATGCGCGTCATTTGACGCTAGTTAATATTCACAAAATTTTCCACCAATCAAAACGAAGAATTGCCCTTCATAGCCAACTTTGATTTGTTTACGTATGGCAGGGATGCATCCAGCACGCGCGATTGCGGCAATCCCCCTTAATTATTGTCAATGCCGCAAATTATTGATTGTCTTGCGCCCGACATCGCGCAAAAAATCACGGATGGGGCACATTAGGCCAATCTGGGCATGTGCCTGAATACGCAGGAGCTTGCGTCTATTTTTAGATGACACTGTAACCGCTAGATATATATAGCCCTGGTAGCTCCGCCCACTCGCATGCTGCCACAGAATTCGGATAAACACACACACAGTGACTACAACTTTGTGTATTGCGGAGTGTAATTTGTAGATAAATAGAGCATACAGTACAGGTGTTACGCTGGAATATTTCGCAATATAATGGTGACAACAAAACATTGCTGCTATGGCATTGCTGCTATTGGATGGATTTGGGAACGGGTTTCCAAAACCTGCACAAAATCGAGAAAAATGTCAACGCTGGGTACAGAACTGTGGTCGAAAATAGTTTACCATTGACAATGTTACCAGAGACACCTACATATGTTCGATGCATTTTACCCTGATTTGATCGGCTAATAACATCATGCTCTGCATGACTTTTCATATTCAATATCATTATACACTAGTGAAATAAATGTGCAGCTCAGACGGGTACAATAAAACACATTAGGTGATCAGTATATGTATGATGCTGTGCTCCTGCAATAAAGCAAACTAACATTTGTGTTGATGTAATATTATATTTATTAACATAATTAAAGCTCCTTCACTGATTTATAAAGAAACTCAGCATAGCCTCTTATGACATCAGTAAACTCGTTAATAAATATCAAAGTATCATTACGCAAGTAAGATCCTCTCTATATATATAGCACTGTTTTTGAGACCTGATGAAATATGCCACTTCACGAGTGGGTGTCGGTTTATAACACTGTCTGTCACTTACTGAACGCCCCTCAATTATATCCCTATTTTTGTCGTTGACAAGTGTCTTTCCACGTGCTAAACTATACGTAAACAGAAATATACTGTATACTACGTGTGAGAGATTCACCAGGTAAGCTTTTATTTAAAGTATTTCAACAATGTTACATTATAGTTTAGACATTTCTGCCGTCCGTATGTATATATATTTTTGTTTATACATCTCTCGACGGCATTGACACGATTTGTGATTTATGCGTCACTGGCACAGAGAAGGACCTTGCAGCATTTGTAAGGCGAATATGTGTACCTTTATCATCATTCACCATCCAAATTAGCGTTGTATGTTCTACATGTAATCATTCCGCTGATCGCAAAACATCAACAACTGCTACACTGGTGACATTTAGTAAAGATAGGAAATGGTATTGATCGAATGTCGACCAACACATTCAATGATCAAACTGCGCTATCCATCGTAAGACCGCTTTTCTAAGCCGGTGTTCCTTGTGTCAAACTATCAATTCACATAATGACCATAGACACATAATGTGTGTGGTTTGCCGTGACGCACGACTTTTTCGTGCCCAGGTTTGCATATAGATGCAAACTTTTCTTTTGTCTACAGAGGTGTTCAAGTTGCCTACCAACCTCTAATCGTGACTTCATGACTGTCTTGATATACAGTCATGACGGCTTGCTTTTGTAAAGTGGTATCTCGAAATCGCCACGGCTTTGAGGAAGGTTTTCAATACTTTCTATGGCCAAAATTGTATTAATATACACGTTATATTGTTAATTATGCTCTCAAAATTGATTATTACCTTATCTCAAGTTCCGATTCTTTGTAGTATCTCTCCAATATCCATTTAAATTTTTAAAATAAATCAAAACGTTCTTCCAACACTGTGAACTGCGTAATTGATTAATTTCCGGTTGCTTGAAAATGGGTGTAAATCTATGCCCGGATAAAATATAGTGACAATTTTACGTGTATTACTTATTAGCGCAAAGGATTAATTCTACAAAAATGGATATTAAAATACGTTTTGATTGAAATTTAATTTAAACTACAAACTATATATTTCGTTCAGAAATGCATGATTTATTTGACTATTACTCATGCTTATGATAATAGTAGGGTTCCTTGCCCGTTGGTGTACTTTATTTGTAGGGACCCGCCACTGTCTTATCTCTCAACGTCGAATAATTATGGTGGAATAACGACCGTAGAGCAGTACAGGCTATAACTATATAGACACACGTCATTGGCGCTATTGACTTAAATGTGTTATATACCGTCAGGATTAGTATATAACTCACTACGGGAAGGTTTGTGTGTATCTGACACGGTTCATTTAGTGGGTATACCGATGGTACGATAAACCAGTTTACTGGTTCGAGTTCAGTGTCAGTTCACATTTCTTTCTCCCTGTTGTAATAGGCAGGTGCGCAAAATTGCTTAAGATGTTATTGCACATTTTTTACCCTAGTCATTATTTACACAATATTTTCTGAAATACAACAATCTAATGCATAGTGAAATTGAATGAAAATTTATTCGTGTAAATGCCTTTTCAAAAGAGTTAATTGAATGGAATGTTATTA
Organism: Conchocele bisecta; assembly: GCA_029237695.1. Lineage (NCBI taxonomy): Eukaryota > Metazoa > Mollusca > Bivalvia > Lucinida > Thyasiridae > Conchocele > Conchocele bisecta. The sequence continues at coordinate 36,530,083 of CM055271.1, forward strand.
GTAGGGGTGGAAAGGAAAAATAAAAACAAAATTTTATATTATTGTGAGTTATTGAGAGTGGGGGCTGTGTTGAGGGCTCACAGGGCACGATGTTGCTAGGGGTCCGCGGGCATGCTCCCAACGCCATTTCCTGCATTCGCATAAACGTTGAGGACGTGAATATGAGTTTTTATAATATTAATTTTAGCATAAGGCTGATTCACTCCAACAGTTACATACTTATTGAGAGGGCCAAAACTCTCCAACAAAAAGTTGACAGTTCAGATTTTCGTGCGTTTTATTTTTATACGACCGTTTTTAAAAAACGGTACGTATCATAGTTCGTGTACACAACTCCTCCGAAACCGTTCAGTCGATCGATCTGGAACTATACACATGTCTTCTACACATATTGAAGATGTGCACCTTGGCCAGATACAGGTCACTGGAAAATATTGGCATACGATAATTCGGTCCGATCTGGAACAGTATCGTCATATTTTGAACGTAAATGACTTCTAAAATGTTGTAATTTATTAATTGTAGCGCACGTTGAAAAGGTAAGTTAATACTAAAGTGTGTATCTGCAAATAATAAAACAAGTATATAGATTTAAAAAGTTCATTCACCACAGGAAAAATGTGGAAAATCAGCATCCAAAATGTGATTTATCCTTCGTTTGTGTACATGGGGGTTAAATATGTGAAAATACTTATTACCTTTTGTCATCACCCTTATAAGGTCAACAAAACTACCTTTTATCGCATTAAAACTGTTGACAGCTTTCACAGCTGTGTATTGTGGCTGCTGCAGTAAACATGGAATTACCTAGTTTCGAGATAGGGTAAATTCGATTGGTTTGTATGCTACTCAAGTTAGTTATTTTTAGCTCGACTATTCGAAGAATAAGTAGAGCTTATGTTGTCACCCCGGCGTCGGCGTCGGCGTCACCGTCACGCCTTGGTTAAGGTTTTTAGTCAACCTTGTATATGGAATACTACTGGCCCTACACCCACCATACTTGGACAACGTCATCTCCTAGTGATGTACATCAATAACGCCTGATCTATATTTGACAGTGACCTACATTTCCTCTTGAATTACTTAGTTAATTCCCCTTGGTTAAGGTTTTTAGTCAACCTTGGTTAAGGTTTTTAGTCAGGCTTGTATATGGAATACTCCTGGGCCTACAGCAACCATACTTGGAAAACTTCATCTCCTAGTGATGTACATCAATAACCCCTGACCTATATCTGACATTGACCTACATTTAACCTTAAATTACTTATTTAATTTCCCTTGGTTAATGTTTTTAATCAACCTTGGTTAAGGTTTTTATGCAGGCCGCAGCCACCTTCTATGTGTACATCGACAACCCTCGTAGTCGAGCTATGCTGTTGTCCTACAGCTCTTGTTTTAAAAACAAATCAACTGGGATGTGTAATATTTCAGCACATAAAGTTTATGGCATAATGGTGTTTTAAAGTCACATTGTCTGAATAATATATGCAAACAAAAACACTGATTGTGTAAGAAACAATGTGACAAACGCTTGTAGTCGGCAGTAACTAAAATGAGGAACATGTATCAGCCGTATTCACACACCAGCATGACCAGGGCAGACACGAATATAATGAGCAAAGGAATGGATGAAAATAATTACAGAAACATTTTTAAGAATACACTGTTGTATTTAAATACACCCATTAACATGTTTAAGGTGATTGGATATGTTGAAAAACATATGCAGTACCAGTATGCATAATTTCGACGGCATCGGGTCTGGTACCCGGGAACAATACTAGAGTAGCCAAATCGTTCCGAAACCCATTAGATCGGGTAATGTAACGAGTTAGTGACGTCCATAACTTAGCGTCTGGAAAAAATGTAAATAATCGGAAATTTGTAATTCCTATGGTAAGTTTTTATCTGAATTGAATAGTTTTCCTACTTTATTGATTTGTTTTGTTTGAAATTTGCTGTTCCACTGAATGAAGAAAGCACATGTCGTTAGGTGTTCCGAAACTAATTGATCGAGGCTATTGTAGAGGGTGTCACATACCTGAAATGTACAAGGGAGGTTTCAAATAAAATAACGCTCTATAAAGAACTGTGTTTATAATAGGAACACAGAGCTGCCAATGACTCAGATCAAGGACTTACTTACTCGGTGCTCCTAGGACTAGTGTAGGTTAATTTCATAATAATGGTGAAATGTTATATTTGTAACCTAACTTATGCATCATTTCAAATGTTAATTAAATTAGTGGAAAGTTTGTTGATGAAAATGTGTGTAAAAATAGATTATGACTCATAAACTTTACAAAAGTATTGCAAACAAAAATAAAATAAAGCAATCAAATGATCCCGAATATAAAGTTAATTACTACTGGGAGCCCTGTGAACATGTCCATCGCATACATGAATGATTGAAGTAGATTTCACAAAACACAGCAATTCATGAAATTTAGTTATTATTTTATTCCATTTACAATATGTATATTACAAAACAACACAAATAGTTACAAATCCAACATTAAGTTATGACATCTCCGGAAATTTCATCTTCACATTCTACAGCGGCGAGCGGTGCGCCACTTCAATTTAGTATTAATATATAGCAGGAAAATGGTCGGTCCAATCATACTGCCTTTGGGTATGCCGCCAGTTATCTGTTTCAACTGTACTATTGCTGTATTTACTTTAACAATCATTTAACACATCGTCAATGCATTACTGTTATTCTATCCAGATAAAATGTGCACAACTGTCGAAATGACCACCTATTATGTGGAAATGAATCGGTGAATGGGAGAATGCAATGGATGCTATTATGCAGCCGCCACATTGCATTAAATCCATATTTGCCAGTAAAATAAGCCAAGAGGAATACGGCATATTTATTAGCCGATCTATTTATAGATCGGCTAATATATTGGTCATCCATCGAATTCTGAACAAGTTTGTAGCAACCCTTTTCTCCGCTAATCGGTAATCTACGAAAGCGAATTTTGCTGTATCACTTCCAAATTGCATCAATCGATAAAGATTGCATTTTTGGCAATTATCTCCGTTTAAAACTTTAAATATAGCCAAATAACACAATTTTGAATACGTAATGAGCTGAACGCCGGAAGAGATTTAACCCGGAAGTTGTTGTTGTTGAAGTCCATAGTTGGCTCTAATGGCCATATACGCCAACATACGCCGATTATTGGGCTAATTTAAAGCTTTTATTTATTAAACAGAACAAGTTTCATCCACGTATAATCGCATAAAATTTGTTTATTCGGCTAATTTATAATCGACCTCTGCTCAAAATCTCCTCCGACTAGCAACCCAGTTAATATTCACAAAATTTTCCACCAATCAAAACGAAGAATTGTCCTTCATAGCGAACTTTGATTTGTTAAATGACCAGTGCGCACATTAAAAAAAACGTAATTGACTATTTAAACGCGCTGCGTATTTAAATCATTGGAAGGCGTGCAGTTCAATCGAGTTTGTGCGGTGACAACGTTACAAGGCCAATCGGGCATGTGCCTGAATACGCAGGAGCTTGCGTCTATTTTTAGATGGCACTGTAACCGCTAGCTCCGGTCGCAACATAATGGTGACAACAAAACATTGCTGCTATGGCGATTCACGAACCCTGAAACCCGGTGAAGACAAATACTTTATTGGATGGATTTGGGAACGGTTCCAAAACCTGCACAAATTCGAGAAAAATGTCAACGCTGGTTACAGAACTGTGGTCGAAAATAGTTTACCATTGACAATGTTACCAGAGACACCTACATATGTTCGATGCACTTTACCGTGATTTGATCGGCTAATAACATCATGCTCTGCATGACTTTTCATCTTATATGTTAATTACATACCTGTCAGTCTGTCCAAGATTTGTTTAAACTAACATGATGAAATCATTGATAAAATCAACATCGCACCAATTTTTCACAAAAGGAAGAAAACAAAATAATATTATACTCGTTCTTAAATTTTATTAGAGAGAATATTTTTTAATCTGCATAGCCGTAATAATGGATAGGTTTACATGATACACACATATTTTATCAGAAAGTTTGAATTTGAAAGGTGTAATAAAAATTTATATTAATGCTTTTTTTATTAATTATACACCATATAACGCATAAAATAATATAATAACAATAATAATAAAGTAATTTTAAAGAAAAGAAACATTTAAAAAACATTTATGTTTTGTATTTTACCATAAATTATGTCCGTCTCGAAGTTTCCTTTTCCACAAGAAACAACAAAGATGGCGAAAATGTGGCGACTGGTGACAACACTCGGATCGAAAACAAGTCAGATCGGCTTGAAATGACACACTTTAAGGATAATTACTGACATATTAGTAATATATGTATATAAATGTAAGTTATGTGTTAAAAAATGCATATGTATGTGCCCAATTTTTGAAGATTTGTAGAAAAATTGAAAAGTACCTATTTACTGTATATGTCAATCATGACTCAGTATGGCAAGTCTGAGTCATGTTTTCACTGACTAACCAACCTCGGACAAACAATAGAGTCGATGTGTAATCATTGGTTATCAAAAGTGGCAGTACAAAATACGCACAGCTATGTGAAAATAGGCATTAATGTTCAAATTGTTTAGTGAAAAAACGATTTTCCTATGGGAATTTAACATGGGAGAAAAAGAGGTGGAAGCAGTGGGGGAGGAGTGAACAAAACAAAACAAATCTGAAATTGACTCCGAAACCTGGCTAAATAGCTTGGAAATGATGTAACTAAGAAAACAAAAGTTAGGTTTCGAAAATTGGTCCGCAAATGAAAAATTACTTAAAAATTATATATTTTTAGCCCCCATTTTCAATTCCCATAGGAAAATAGTTTTTTTCGCAATAAAATCAATGTTTCATGGAATTTCTTCAAATATTTTTTTTTGAAGAGGGTGACTTGTTTGTTATTGACGAAAAACTACTTACATTTATATATTTTTAAGATTTAAAAGTACATGCCCACTCAGTAGGCACAAAATATTGTTTATATCAGAGACATCATCTGACACATTTTCTGGCAAAATAAACATTCATTCACCATTACCCCACGTATTGATTGGCATTATTATGCATTTTATATCAGACGTGACTTTCCACACTGATATCAGGGGCGATAACTTTGTTTCCTTATAATAATATTTATACTCTGTATTTATATTTTGATGTGCAATTATCATACGTTATAATCTGTAATATAATCTAATCTTTTTTCAGGTGACGCATTTAATTGGTATAAATAGCTAAAAAAATACCATGCCTCATTTGCTTATGAAAATAGCCTGATACCACCGCGCGTCATTATCAGTAAAATAATGATTAATAAATTATTATATCTGTATAGCGGGCACTCGTAATTTTTAGAACAGGTGGAATAGTGACACAATTATACACTTATTTAATTCCTATAAAGAACGGTATGTGCCTACTGAGTGGGCTTGTACCTTTAATGTTTTTATTGGCCAAAAGTTTTTTTGCAGTAAACCGTGTAACAGGCAGTAGCTGAGTCAAAAGTATGCGATATCAACTTTTATTGCATGAAATTGGTCTTAACAGTTTAATAACCTTGTAATAAAAATCTTAATACACTAGTGTAATAAATATGCAAATCAGCCCGCTACTGAAAACTTGACGTAATCAGCACAGCTGCACATTATGATGCTGCACTCATGCAAATACTATAATCTAACAATTGTGATGATTTAATACGAGATTTACTTGTTGACTGATATTATAAGAAACTCGGCATAGCCTCAATTCTTATGAAATCAGTAAACTCATTTATTAAGTATCACATCAAATCATCTCTCATGTAAGATCCTCTATGAATAAAGTGACATCAACTTATATAGGGAATAATATAATATATTGATTTCCGCGTGTAGACGAGAAACAAGCTGGTAAAGGAGGTGGGCAATGCAATGAAGGAGACTGACCTGACCTTCAGGTACAAGACCAAGGACACAGACAAGGTCAAGGGCAGGACCACACTACCATTCCAGGTATGGCTTGTATAACATTACATATAGACCAGTGAAGGAGATGGACCTGACCTTCAGGTACAAGGCCAAGGACACGGATAAGATCAAGGGCAGGACCACACTACCATTCCAGGTACGGCTTGTATAACATTATCTATAGACCAGTGAAGGAGATGGACCTGACCTTCAGGTACAAGGCCAAGGACACGGACAAGATCAAGGGCAGGACCACACTACCATTCCAGGTACTGCTTGTATAACATTATCTATAGACCAGTGAAGGAGATGGACCTGATCTTCAGGTACAACGCCAAGGACACGAACAAGATCAAGGGCAGGACCATACTACCAGTCCAGGTATGGCTTGTATAACATTATCTATATACCAGTGAAGGAGATTCACCTGACCTTCAGATACAACGCCAAGGACACAGACAAGGTCAATGGCAGGACCACACTACCATTCCAGGTATGGCTTGTATAAAATTACCTATATACCAGTGAAGGTGATGGTCCTGACCTTCAGGTACAATGCCAAGGATACAGACAAGGTCAAGGGCAGGACCACACTACCATTCCAGGTATGGCTTGTATAACATTATATATAGACCAGTGAAGGAGATGGACCTCAGTCCATTCCACACCTATGCGGCCTTCATGTCCAAGGTCAAGGTCAAATTACTTAGAAATATGTGTCCATATGATTTGCGTTAAAGTGTTTGGGTACCCATTATCTCTACAACTTTAAGTCGGATTGACTTCAAACTTCTTATACTTCCTTATCATCGTCCATATTTCATTCCATACCACACCCATCATGCAGCCTTCACGTCCAAGGTCAAGGTCAAATTACTTAGAAATTTGCATTAAAGTTTTTAAAATATTTATGTTAAACGTTTTATTTGTCGCTCCAGGTGGTGGCCGGGGCTATACGTGAGCCCCTGCTCACTTTTTATACGACCGTTTTTAAAAAAACGGTACATATTATGTTTTACCGCATGGCGGGCGGGCGGGCGGCTGAAGAAAAAGTGCATAGTTCGTGTACACAACTCCTCCGAAACCGTTGAGTCGAAAAATATTTTTTAATAAAAATATCACCTTTTTAAATTAGCCATTTTTTCTACATTTTTCGACACAGTTCTATATACGGTACATAGTTTGTGTACACAACTCCTCCGAAACCGTTCAGTCGATCGATCTGAAACTATGCACACGTCTTCTACACATACTGAAGATGTGCATATCGGTGTTTTTTTGTTGAAAAATTATTTTTTAACAAAAATATCACCTTTTTAGCTTAGCCATTTTTTCTACATTTTTGTATACAATTGTATATAGGGTACATAGTTTGTGTACACAACTCCTCCGAAACCGTTCAGTCGATCGTTCTGAAACTATGCACACGTCTTCTACAAACATTGAAGATGTGCAACCTGGTGTTTTTATGCTTAAAACATATTTTTTAACAAAAATATCACCTTTTAAACCTATACAATTCTATATAGGGTACATAGTTTGTGTACACAACTTCTATGAATCAGTTCAGTCGATCGATCTGAAACTATATACACGTCTTCCAGATGAAGAAATAATGCTATACAGTTTCAAATTCTCATTAACACTACTTTTCTGTCTCTGCCTAAATTAGTATACATGTTCAGCACAATGAGATGAAGAAATAATGCTATAGAATTTCAAATTTTCATTAATGTTTCTTGCCTTGGTGACAGCTTCACATTTCTGCATCTTCGCTGTCTGGCCCATATTCGACGGGTGTATTTTGTGACTTACGGCACTCTTGTTCTAGTTTTTTATACGACCGTTTTTAAAACGGTACGTACTATGTTTTACCGCGGGCTTACGGCTGAAGAAAAAGTGCATAGTTCGTGTACACAACTCCTCCGAAACGGTTCAGTTGATCGATCTGAAACTATACACATGTCTTCTACACATATTGAAGATGTGCACCTTGGTGTTTTCATGCCGAAAAATAGTTTTTTAACAAAAATATCGCCTTTTTAACTTAGCCATTTTTTCTACATTTTTCTATACATTTCTATATAGGGTACATAGTTTGTGTACGCAACTCCTCCGAAACCGTTCAGTCGATCGTTCTGAACCTATACACACGTCGTCTACACATATTGAAGATGTGCACCTTGGTGTTTTTATGCCGAGAAAATATTTTGTGACAAAAATATCGCCTTTTTAACTTAGCCATTGTTTCTACAATTTTCTATACAATTCTATATTGGGTACAGAGTTTGTGTACACAACTCCTCCGAAACAGTTCAGTCGATAGTTCTGAACCTATACACACGTCGTCTACACATATCGAAGATGTGCATCTTGGTGTTTTTATGCCGAAAAAATATGTTTTAATAAAAATATCAACATTTTAACTTCGCCAATTTTTGTACATTTTTCTATGCAATTCCATATAGGGTACAGAGATTGTGTACACAACTCCTCCGAAACCGTTCAGTCGATCGATCTGAAACTATACACACGTCTTCTACACATATTGAAGATGAGCACTTTGTGTTTTTATGCCGAAAAAGTAATTTATAACAAAACTTTTATCTTTTTCACTTAACCATTTTTTCTACATTTTTGTATCCAATTCTATATAGGGTACAGAGTTTGTCCTCTGAAACCGTTCTGTCGATCGATCTGAAACTATACACACGTCTTCTATACATATAGAAGATGTGCACCTTGGTGTTTTTATGCCGAAAAAATATTTTCTAACAAAAATATCAACTTTTTAGCTTCGCCAATTTTTGTACATTTTTCTATACAATTCCATATAGGGTACAGAGTTTGTGTACACAACTCCTCCGAAACCGTTCCGTCGATCGATCTGAAACTATACACACGTCTTCTACACATATTGAAGATATGCACCTTTGTGTTTTCATGCCGAACAAATAATTTTTAACAAAACTTTTATCTTTTTAACTTATCCATTTTTTCTACATTTTTGTATCCAATTCTATATAGGGTACAGAGTTTGTGTACACAACTCCTCTGAAACCATTCAATCGATCGATCTGAAACTATACACACGTCGTCTACACATATTGAAGATGTGCACCTTGGTGTCTTTATGCCGAAAAATTATTTTTTAACAAAAATATCACCTTTTTAACTTAGTCATTTTTTTCTACATTTTTGTATCCAATTCTATATCATTTCTACAGGCCTATATTCGACGGGCGTATTTTGTGACTTACAGAACTCTTGTTGTACCCCGCCCCCCCCCCCCCACCCCCACAACCCACCCCCCCCCCCCCGCAACGAGTTGTGGAGTCGGCGTGTCAGTCCGTCCGTCCGTCCGTCCGTTAACATTTTGGGACCACTAAGTTTGTGTAATCAAATCCTCCCACAGTTTTCAACCAATCCTTCTGAAACTTCACATATGCATTCCAAATATATTGAAGATGTGAAACTCCCCTTTTCATGCCGAAAATATATTTTTTGTCAAAAATATCGTGCTTTTAACTTAGTCATTTTTCACACTTTTCAAATACTAAATGCGGTATATAGCTTTATCACCTCGACGGGCGTATTTTTTGACCTTCAACACTCTTGTTGTCAAAACGTACCCATAATGTTTAATAAAGAAATGGAAGACATCTTGGCCAGAAATAGGTCGCGTTTGGTTATGTGATTGTAAATCAAAGAACGGTACGAAAATGTTCGTTACTATTCAGCTTCCATATCCAGCCGGGACAAATTGACAAAAACGTGTTTCTTGTAGTTGATGTCCTTGGTGCAGTCTATCCGGTAAGGTGTGGCACATTATTCTTCCTCTCTCTCGGCTGGGTGGTGGTTGGGAGCACGCGAAGGGTAATTAAACGATCGGCGTTCATCCTTACCGGAATGTCAACCTACATGGTTTGGCCCTCGTGTACCGTTTTGGGTCCCTGGTACATAATAGCTAAATCCTGTTATGCCCATTAAAAACGAATAAGATCTGTACAGATGATATTAGTTGTGGGGCTAGAGCTAAGTGACTCTGGTGCGGAATGGGCCTGGCAACAGGTCAGGATATTCTAATTTCAGGACTGAATATATGGTGAACTGCGTAAGCCCTGATCAGACTGCGCGGGTGCACGGGCTGATCTGGGATTACGCTGGTCACACATGTCTTGGGGACCTTTTCGAAGCCAGCCGTAGAAACATCGACATGTATATACTAGTAGATAGCGCAACACTGAAATGTCTAATCTTTGAGAATATTCAAATTCCTAGGACATGTCAAACAGCGTAGCTACTGATCAGACTGCGCACATATTTCAGCGGTTGTCTCTCTCCACTCCACCCAACCCGACCCCCCCACTTCATACAGACCTGATATTCTGATTTCAGTGCTGAATATATAGCTTTTTGTTGTAAATATTCCGTTTTGATTTTGGGATTTTCTCCCCATGTGTACATGTACTTGAACATGTACATGTACTTGTACAGGCAATATATTGGATTTAGTACTAAACCCATTGACCCGGCCTTAAATGACCTTAGCTGTTGATAGGCCGTTAAACACCAACAAACAAACAAACTTGTTACATCTTCACATATCATTCTGCAAAAAACATTGGGATCGAATTACAGATGAGCATTTGTACAATGTTGGTTCTCTTGTTTTCCTGTCCTGTGTCGCATTGGGCAGTTTCAGCCACTGAACTCTGGTGCAATGACGTGACAAATTGTGCAGACCTTGATCATACTCTACAGCCATACTATATTTGAAGAATATTGATTTGATAGAGGTCCCCCACAATTCTATGGTTATTTGCATCCCACAGTAATGGACAGATAAGGTGCTACACACAAGTACAACCCACACCCCATAAGTCAAAATATGCACAAGTACCTCCCAGTGAGTACGTCCGTCCGTCCGTCCGTCCGTCCGTCCGTCAAATACTTAGTCTCTTTACAAAATTTAACATCAGAGAAATATTGTTATAACTTCTATTTCCTTCATGCAAAATGCTTAATATTTCACACATGCATTCCTGTACGCCTCTACTACCATGCTGTGCCAAATCCACGACCGTCCATCCTCCGCTGATCCCAACGTCAAGGTCAAATAGTCTCTTTACAAAACTTAACATCAGAGAAATATTGTTATAACTTCTATTTCCTTCATCTAAAATGCTTAATATTTCACACATGCATTTCTGTAAGGCTCTACTACCATGCCGTGCCAAATTCACGACCGTCCAACCCCCGCTGATCCCAAGGTCAATGTCAAATACTTAGTCTCTTTACAAAACTTAACATCAGATAAATATTGTTATAACTTCTATTTCCTTCATCTCAAATGCTTGATATTTCACACATGCATTCATGTAAGGCTCTACTACCATGCTGTGCCAAATCCACGACCGTCTAACCCCCCGCTGATCTCAAGGTCAAGGTCACATACTTAGTCTCTTTACAAAACTTAACATCAGAGAAACATGTTATAACTTCTATTTCTTTCATCGAACATTCTTAATATTTCATGCATGCATTCCTCTAAGGCTCTACTATCATGCTGTGACAAATTCCCGCTGATCTCGAGGTCAAGGTTACATACTTAGTCTCTTTACAAAACTTAACGTCTGAGAAATCGGTTATAACTTCTATTTCCTTGCTCGGATCCGCTTCATATTTCACACACGCATTGCTCAAATGGACCTCTACCACCCTGTGACAAATTCACGTTCATGCCGCTCGCTAAGCCCAGAGTCAAGGTCACAAGCCCACACACTTGTAAATTTTTACATATTTTAGGGGTACCTGGGCCCAAGCGGGGGGTATTCCGTAAGCCTCGCTTACTGACCAATCTAGTTAGCATTTGTTTCCTATTTAGTAAGAAGATAAAGAACACAATGTACATTTGTAAAATTAAAATACGCGTTGAATTTGAAATATGGGGGAAAATACTTTTTAAATACAAAATTTACCTGGATCTTTGAAGTAGTCTGTTGTTGCTAGTTTCATCATTCCATTGCATAGTTGATGTAGCAGCTACTTAGCTGGCCATTTCTCCAGTCACACCCGTGTGGCAATATTAATCGTTGGGAGTATGAGACGCTGGGATTCCCTGTTGCAGGTGCAGATTATGTATACATTGAAGAACGGGATGCGAGCCCTGAGGGTGCTGAGTAAATCGCACCAAGTCACGCATGACCGCCAGCAAATGGAAGAGGTATGTGGTTATGTGACATGGTTATGAGCCGAGTCCTCTGCATCTACAGAGTTTGCAAATGTTGGCTTTATTGTCAATAGAGTTGAAAGAGTTGACCTCATTAAGAGCTGACTCATCTGGATCTAAAGTGTTTGCACATGTTGACTTTTTGAATCTGTAGGGTCGAAAGGGTTAGCCCTCGCTACGAGCCGACTCATCTCGATCTACGGTGTTGGCAAATGTTTGCATTGTGGTTGAAAGGGTTAACCCTTATTACGAGCCCACTCGTCTGGATCTACAGTGTTTGCACATGTTAGCTGTATGGTGTACGTTGTTGCCAGGGCTAACGGTGGGCGTTGTATCGTTGTAGGGCGTGAACGTGGCAGTACTGGGCGTGGCCGCTGCCCAGAAGTCGGCCGTCATCGCTTCAAAGGGCGATGCCGAACAGGCAAAGGAGCACATGTAAGACACACACTCTAATAAAATAAATGCTAATCCAAGTTTCTTGAAATTAGTCAACAAGTTTCATAAGAACCATATTCAATCATCACAAATATTATATTTTGTTTTATTGCATAAGCACATCATCATACATTGAAGTTGTACTGGTCACCATACCTGTTTTCTGTAACGAGCTAATTTGCATATTTATTACACTAGTGTAATATGATTTTATACAATAAAACTTCCTCCCAGAGTATGTTCTCCAAATTTATATCTAATATCAGACAGTGTGATTGACAGAGACTAAGCACAGCTCAGCCTCGACATATCAGACTTCCTGATTTTGGACATTAGGATGGAGTACATGTTCATAAAAGTTTGATGCACAATGAGCCTGGAGTGTTTAAGTTTCCATCTGCATTGCAGGGCGTCTGTACATCGACTGATCAACGGTGATTCCATGACGTCTATTGTTGCATGTGGGTGGAACACCTTACATAGATCAGGATATTGTTACATAGTATTTCCATCCCACTGGTCTGTTGGATGAGACTTTAAACTGTGGTATCGTCTCTATATATAGCTGTGACTGTAAAAATTGAGCTTATAGGTTTTGCGACCAGTGTAGATTCAGATCAGCACAGTCTGATCAGGATCTGTCATTCCATCCATAAAACACCCATCATGCTTTTAAATAGCAAGAACGATTCTTGTCAGGCTACATGAGTGTGCTATTTGATCAGGAGCTACACTTGTCACAAATGCCATAAGCCCCATTTTTCCAGTCACAGCCACATATAACATAGCTGTTACTGATTAATCATGGTCTCGTCTCTATATGGCCTTAGCTGTTGCTGTTTCAGGGCGTCTGTACAGCAACTGATGAAGCGCGGTCTCGCCTCTATATGACCTTAGCTGTTGCTGTTTCATGGAATCTGTACAGCTACTGATGAAGCGTGGTCTTGTCTCTATATGACCTTATCTGTTGATGTTTCACAGAGTACAGCGACTGATGAAGCGTGGTCTTTTCTCTATATGACCTTATCTTTGATGTTTCACAGAGTACAGCGACTGATGAAGCGTGGTCTTTTCTCTATATGACCTTATCTGTGATGTTTCACAGAGTACAGCGACTGATGAAGCGTGGCCTTTTCTCTATATGACCTTATCTGTTGATGTTTCACAGAGTACAGCGACTGATGAAGCGTGGTCTCGTCTCTATATTACCTTAGCTGTTGTTGTTTCAGGGAATCTGTACAGCGACTGATGAAGCGTGGTCTTGTCTCTATATGACCTTAACTGTTGATGTTTCACAGAGTACAACGACTAATGAAGCGTGGTCTCGTCTCTATATTACCTTAGCTGTTGCTGTTTCAGGGAATCTGTACAGCAACTGATGATGCTTGGTTCGATCTCTATATGACATTAGCTGTTGCTGTTTCAGGGTGTCAGTACCGCGACTAATGAAGCGTGGTCTCGTCTCTATATGACCTTAGCTGTTGTTGTTTCAGGGAGTCTGTACAGCGACTGATAAAGTGTGGTCTCGTCTCTATATGACCTTATCTGTTGCTGTTTCAGGGAGTGTACAGCGACTAATTAAGCGTGGTCTCATCTCTATATGACCTTAGCTGTTGCTGTTTCAGTGAGTCTGTACAGCGACCAATGAAGTGTTGTCTTGTCCCTATCTGACCTTAGCTGTTGCTCTTTCAGGGAGTCAGTACAGTGACTGATGAAGCTTGGTTCGATCTCTATATGACCGTAGCTGTTGCTGTTTCAGGGTGTCTGTACAGCGACTAATGAAGCGTGGTCTCGTCTCTATATGACATTAGCTGTTGCTGTTTCAGGGAGTCTGTTCAGCGGGTGATGAAGCGTGGTCTCGTCTCTATATGACCTTAGCTTTGTTGTGTCAGGGACTGAAACGTGGTCTTGTCTCTATATCACCTTAGCTGTTGTCCTTTCAGGGAGTACAGCGACTGATGAAGTGTGGTCTCGTCTCTATATTACATTAGCTGTTGATGTTTCAGGGCATCTATTCAGCGACTGATGAGGTGTGGTCTCGTCTCTATATGACCTTAACAGTTACTGTTTCATGGACTCCTGTACAGTGACTGATGAAGCGTGGTCTCCTCTGTATTGGACCTTAGCTGTTGCTGTTTCAGTGAGTCTGTACATCGACTGATGAAGCGTGGTCTCGTATCTATATGACCTTAGCTGTTGCTGTTTCATGGACTCCTGTACATCGACTGATGAAGCGTGGTCTCGTATCTATATGACCTTAGCTGTTGCTGTTTCATGGACTCCTGTACATCGACTGATGAAGCGTGGTCTCGTATCTATATGACCTTAGCTGTTGCTGTTTCATGGAGTCTGTACAGCGACTGAAGAAGCGTGGTTGCGTCTCTATATGACCTTAGCTGTTGCTGTTTCAGGGAGTCTGTACAGCGACTGATGAAGCGTTGTCTTTTCTCTATATGACCTGAGCTGTTGCTGTTTCAGGGAGTCTGTACAGCGACTAATGAAGCGTGGTGCCAAGACGTCTCTGCAGAAGGAGGAACGATATGCCTTCAAAGTGGAGACGGACGAAATGATGGATGATATATACGAAGCCGCTATCTCCGATGTACGTCTCGATCTTCATACCACATATGCGGCTGTGTCTGGAGGAATGGGGCGTATGGGTTTTTGTCTCGCCCGGGCGGACGGGCGAGCGGGCGGGCGGGCGGGTGGGCAGTCGATCGATCTGAAACTATGCACATGTCTTCTACACATATTGAAGATGTGTACCTTGGTGTTTTTATGCCGAAAAAATAGTTTTTAACACAAATATCGCCTTTTTAACATAGCCATTTTTTCTACATTTTTCTATACAATTATATATACGGTACAGAGTTTTTGTACACAACTCCTCCGAAACCGTTCAGTCGATCGATCTGAAACTATACACACCTCTTTTACACATATTGAAGATGTGCACCTTGGTGTTTTCATGCCGAAAAAATATTTTGTGACAAAAATATCGCCTTTTTAACTTAGCCATTTTTAGCTCGACTATTCGAAGAATAAGTAGAGCTTATGTTGTCACCCCGGCGTCGGCGTCGACGTCGGCGTCACCGTCGCGCCTTGGTTAAGGTTTTTAGTCAACCTTCTATATGGAATACTACTGGCCCTACACCCACCATACTTGGACAACTTCATCTCCTAGTGATGTACATCAATAACCCCTGATCTATATTTGACCTTGACCTACATTTCCTCTTGAATTACTTAGTTAATTCCCCTTGGTTAAGGTTTTTAATCAACCTTGGTTAAGGTTTTTAGTCAAGCTTGTATATGCAATACTACTGGCCCTACACACACCATACTTGGACAACTTCATCTCCTAGTGATGCACATCAATAACCCCTGATCTATATTTGATCTTCACCTACATTTCCTCTTGAATTACTTAGTTAATTCCCCTTGGTTAAGGTTTTTAGTCAACCTTGGTTAAGGTTTTTAGTCAAGCTTGTACATGGAACACTATTGTGCATACAGACACCATACTTGGACAACCTCTTCTCATAGGGATGTACATCAATAACCCCTGATCTATATTTGACCTTGACCTACATTTCCTCTTGAATTACTTACTTAATTCCCCTTGGTTAAGGTTTTTATTCAAGCTTGTATATGGAATACTACTGGCCCTACACCCACCATACTTGGACAACTTCATCTCCTAGTGATGTACATCAATAATCCCTGACCTATATTTGACCATGACCTACTTTTATCCTTGAATTACTTAGTTATTTCCCCTTGGTTACGGTTTTTATTCAAGCTTGTATATGGAATACTCCTGGGCCTACAGAAACCATACTTGGAAAACTTCATCTCCTAGTGATGTACATCAATAACCCCTGACCTATATCTGATATTGACCTACATTTAACCTTGAATAACTTACTTAATTTCCCTTGGTTAAGGTTTTTAGTCAACCTTGGTTAAGGTTTTTATGCAGGCCGCAGCCACCTTCTTTGTCAAGCTATTATGTGTACATCGACAACCCTCGTAATCGAGCTATGCTGTCCTCCTACAGCTCTTGTTTCTACATATGTTGTATACAATTCTATATAGGGTACAGAGATTGTGTACATAGCTCCTCTGAAACATTTCAGTCGATCGATCTGAAACTATACACACGCCTTCTACACATATTGAAGATGTGCACCTTCGTGTTTTTATGCTGAAAAAATAATGTTTTTTAACAAAAATATCACCTTTTTAGTTTAGCCATTTTTTCTACATTTGTATATACAATTCTATATAGGGTACAGAGTTTGTGTACACAACTTCTATGAATCAGTTCAGTCGATCGATCTGAAACTATATACACGTCTTCCAGATGAAGAAATAATGCTATACAGTTTCAAATTCTCATTAATGTTTCTTGCCTTGGTGACAGCTTCACATTTCTGCATCTTCGCTGTCTGGCCCATATTCGACGGGAGTATTTTGTGACTTACGGCACTCTTGTTGTCTAGTAGCATAAGGTCGTAAGTGCTATATACGGACTATTATTGACTAGTGAGCCATAGAATATAATCTGATATTCTATGGCTCACTAGTCAATAATTGTATAATATGTTCGGGCCAGCGAAAATTGTAACAATATATACTGTCTAACAGAAATATAGAAATTTGCAAATTTTCTTACCGGTGTAATTGTATCCAGCCTATAACGACTTACAGGTTATAGAACCTACCAAGCTTTTTCCCAATGTTTGTGTTCTCAATCAGGGTGTATTGACCAAAACACATAAATAAATAAATCAGCCAGCCAGCCAGCCAGCCAGCCAGCCAGCCAGGGTGTGTTGGCCAATACATAGCAATTAACCAATCAATAAATCTGGGTGTGTTCGCCCAGACACACCAATCAATCAATTAATCAACCAAACAATCAATCAATCAATTGACAAACCAATAAGTCAGTATGTGTGTATTGGCCAGGAAACACCAACCAGCCAACGAGCCAACCAGCCAACCAGCCAACCAGTCAATCACCCAACCAGCCAACCATTCAATCAATCAAGGTGTATTGGCCAAGAAAATCACATGGTCTGTCACACGGTCGGTAGGTTGCCAATACATAGTAACCAATCAATCAACCAACCAATCAATATATCAGGGTGTATTGGCCAAGACATAACAATCAATCAATTATGATTTCAGGATGTGCATCACCGAAGTGACTATAGATCGAACTTACTGAGCAACATGGGGCAAATCAACAGCAACAAATACCATGGGTCGTCCGCCCCGAGCAAACTGAAATTGATGCAGAATCGAAAGGCGTCTCAGTCGCTGAAGTCCATGTACTACAACTTCCAGTCGTAAACCTAACATTAATTACCATCTGTTTCATGAAACCTGCACAAATTGGACATATAAACAATGAAAAACAATATTTTTTTGATAATATTACATTTTATAAAAATTTAAGAACGAACCTTTGGTTTATTTCATGAAATTTGGTAAAATATTGATTTTATTACGGAAAATTGATTTGTCCATGGGAATTTAACATGGGGGAAAAGGAAGTGGATGAGCTGTGGGAGGAGTCGAACAAACTAACAAAAATTGAACTGGACTCTGAAAGTTGGTTAGATAGCTTGGAAATGATATAACTAAGAAAAAAGTTAATTTTAAAAATCGATCCACTATTTCTGAAATTAGAAAAAATTCCCCAAGTTAAATCCCCATAAACATCTTCAGTTTGTGACTCTTTAAAGATGTCTATGGTGATTTAACATGAGGAAATTCTTCTTTCGCAGTAATATCAATATTGGACCAAATTTCACGAAATAAAAAGAAGGCTCTTAAATATTGCTATAATTTAATATTATTGAAAACAATATTGTTTTTCCATTGTTTATATAGCCATACAATTTGTGAAGGTTTCATGAAAGAGACAGTAGATGCAAGTTTAGTTGGGCAGGTTTCATGAAAGAGACAGAAGATGCAAGTTTTGTTGGGTCACCCTGTATAAGTGTTTATAATGTACTTAAATATCGTGTTATGTTTGGCAATATTCTGATGCATTTAATGTTAAGAAAAATGGCGATATTATTGGCCATCTTCAATTTACTTAATTTTTGTTGTTGTCTACAAATTATTTTAATGCAAGACAAATGTATTTGTGTGGAAAAATATTTAACTGAAAGGATGTACTGTAATTGCCGTAATATATTTAGGGCAAAAATATTAACTTTGGCGGCCATTTTGAATTTTCCACTGAAGCGCAATTTGTCTAAATAATAATATTATTCTCTAAATTCACCATGCTGTAAGAAAAAACACATACCAAAGTTTTAGCTCACTTGAATATATTCTATCGGGGCGAAAATACTGAATGCTACAGAACATGGTGGCCATTTTGAATTTATCCAAATTAAATTGATATTAGACACTTTTCTGAGTTGGAAGCATTTTGTATTGGTGTTAGGATGTATTGTTCCACAGGAAAACGCAATAAAACATTTTCCACCCCGCCAGCCCTACCAAATCGAAATGTTACTGCCTCAGATGGTAGCCTAATATGCCAGACTTACAGTTCAACCTCTCTAAACCAGACATTCTGGATCGGTGAAAGTTGTATTGACCGTGTGGACCTGCCATGGTGTATGGATTACAGATATTCCACTATAACTACTGTCTGTTTCATGAAACATGCCCAAATTTTACGGCCATATAAACAATGCAAAAACAATAAATACGTTTACAAAATTTACAATATTTTCCGTAAATGGCGTCAAAAGTTGACAAAATTATCCGAGTACATGTGGAATTATATTCCGTATGTACTCTGAACATTCGGTCAACTTTTGCCTTTATTTACGAAAAATATTGTAAATTTAGTAAATGTATTTAAAGAAATTATGCAGCTACAAAATCTAAAATGCAAGACCCATTCACTTTGCACTTGTTTACACTGTATCTAATTGTATGTTTGTATTATGTTACCATGGCTACAATGTAGTTTGTATGGTTGTCTCGTGTTACTTGATCTATAATGAAACGTGTAGGTTAGTTGTGAATGATAACCCCTGCTATCTACTCCTTGCGGCCGTAGCCAGTAAATTGCAAGAGTTATCGTTCGCAACCACCTGTAGGGTTGTCTCCTGTTACTTGATCTGTAATGCGACGTCTTCGATTTATGCTTCAAGTTTAGACCTTTCAACCCTACAGACAATAAAACCAACATCGGCAAACACTAGATCCTAATTAGCAGTCTCACCAGGATCTGCAACATTTGTCCTTATTGCTCAATACTGAGAATCCATTCACATGTTCTCATTAATGGAATAGTTTAATCATTAGCATGGAAGACCTACTGTTGGATATTTGTGGCTATTATAACTGTAGAAACGGGCGCTTATGGCTTTGTGCGATCAGTGTAGATCCAGATCAGCCTGTGCATCTGCACAGTCTGATCAGGATCTGCACTGTTCGCCATTCCATCAAAGAAACACCCTTCAAAAATTGTTTGTTCCCGCTAACACCAGGAAAAAAATAGGGTAGGTAGGTAGGCGAAACTTTTTTTTTTCTCGAATTTTTTTTTCCATTCACAACACACTTTTTGTACTGGATATGTTAACCCTTAAGTACTACGCTGAATTAAATGTTGTCGTCTGCTGGAAATGTTTTATTTTCAACATTTCTCGACAAAAACTTGGTTTTGATAGCACATGAGAATCGTCTCCAGAGGAGACGATTCTCATGTGCTGTCAAAACCAGTTTTTTGTTAAGAAATAAAGTAAAAATGAAAAACAGCAGACGGCAATTTCCGTCAGCAGTGTAGGAAGGGTTAACCAACTATGGATTAGTGAAAATATACAGTTTTTATCCAAAAAAATACCGATAATGGAATAGTTCAATCATTAGCATGGAATATATTTGTGGCTATTATAGCTGTAGAAATGGAGGCTGATTGGCTTTGTGCGATCAGTGTAGATCCAGATCAGCCTGTGCATCTGCACAGTCTAATCAGGATCTGCGCTGTTCGCCATTCCATCAAAGAAACACCCTTCATGTTTCTAGCGAGCAATATAGGTAAGTATCAGGTTACAGTAGTATGTTATATGACCAGGAGCTACACTTTTCACAAATCCAGTATGCCACATTTCTCCAGTCACAGCCACATTAAGTGGTGAAAGAGTTAATATCTATGTTTTATCTCTGATTTATGCTTTAAATTCAATATCTGTTATTTTTGTTTATGTATGCCCCCTGTCTCGGTAGTGCTGGAGGCATATATTGTTTGGACTGTGTGTCCGTCCGTCTGTGTGTCCGTCCGGCACATTAAGAGTTTCTCAATTACTATATCCCTTGAAGGATTACTTAAATATTTCAACACAGCGTACTTGTGGACAAATGCCACACATCCTTGCTGTTCTTAATATGACTTTGACCTTTTGAAATTCGCAAGTTTGAACTTTTTCACACGTAAAGAAGTTCGCCGGTGTTCCTACATTCTATCATAACTTCTAAATCCCTTGATGGATTACTTTAATATTTCAATACACCATACGTGTGGACAAATACCACACATCCATGCTTTCCTTCATGACCTTAACCTTTTGACCTTCACAACTTTGAACTTTTTGAAGTTTTTACCAGAGTTAGACATCCATGCTGCCATTAATATGACCTTGAAATTTTGACCTTCACAACTGTTCTTATGAATACTCAGGGCTCCAGATAAGGAATTAGTAATTGAGTATTGTCACTCCATCATTTCTGAAGTAATTGGGTATTTCAAAATTTTAATTGGGTAAAATATAATCACACTACCATTTACACATCAACAGACCGCAATTATTAAATAGTTTGCTTCGAAATGAAAACATGTCTTGGCGTTTCATTAGAATTGTCTCCTTGGAGACAATTCTAATGAAATACCAAGATGTGTTTTCATGGAAAATAAGAAAAATATGCTATATTGTGGTCTGTTTATTGTTTTCTGAAGCATGATAAAGGTACCCCAAAAGTTTTATTGCTTTCTGATACTCGCTACGTCTGATTTCAATTGGGTTTTTGGAAATTTTAATTGGGTATTTACGCAAATACGCAGCTTATCTGGAGCTCTGAATACTTATCACTTTGGTTAATTAACTTTGCCACAGTTTCTACAATCTGCCACCGGGGGTATTCGTGTGCCGACAGGCCACATTTTCTTGTTTTATTATCAAGGCTGCCAGTGAGCTGGGGGCCGTTCTATAAACTTCACATTAACAATGTTTTCGTGTAAACAATTATTGGATTTACATTTATTGAGCATAGGCTGCATATGCAGCCTATGCTCAATAAATGTAAATCCATCCATTTTAGTTTCCAGACGATCCTAAATTCACAGGCCACATTTCTTTGATTGAACTTTAAGTTCGGTATCTGTTTCATCTTTGATATATACTTTAAGTTCAATATTTGTATTTTAGCTTCAATTTCGATAATGTTCTATGTTTGATTTATGCTTTAAGTCAATAACTGTGTTTTATTTTTGACTTATGCTTTAAGGTCAATATCTATGTTTTATCTTTGATTTATGCTTTACTTTCAATATCTATGTTTTATCTTTGATTTATGCTTCAATATATTTATGCTTATGATTATATATCAATATTATACAATTATTCACTTCTCTTCGGGTCAATAGTTCAAACTATTCTTCCAAGGGAAAGACTATTCACCCGAAACAGAATGCTATTCACCGAGACGAAGTCGAGGTGAATAGCATTCTGTTTCGGGTGAATAGTCTTTCCCGAGGAAGAATTGTTTGAACTATTGACCCGAAGAGAAGTGAATAATTGTTTTATTATATTGAATAAACCTGAGTTAAAAAATGAGTCTTTGTTAACCATGTTAACACAACCAACAATTTATTAACAGTGGTAATGGCAGATGAAGGCTCATATCACACATGTTAACCTAACAGAATTACATTAAAATGTTTTCTTATGAACAACATGTTCATCGTACCACATAATTGGCTCAGGATCTGACAAAACCACCATTATCGCAGTGCCATATTCGAAAGTTGGACATAATTTCTGTAAATGACATCGAAAATTGACAGGAATGTCAGACCTCTGGTGGAATTTAATTCCACATGACCTCTGAAATTTGTATCATTTTTCCATGTCATTTACAGAAACTATTGCATTTTTCGATAAAGGTGGTTTTATCGTATCATGCTCGATATATCAATAGAATCCAAGAAATTGCTGTTATAACCAACTTTTCAAAGTAAAATGCTTTATCATGAGTAACATACATGTACATACATATAGATATATCAATAGAATGACAGAAAACATACTTTGTCATGAACTTTTGACCAACTTGTATCACAGATATTTACAGAATCACAGAATAAAATGCTTTGTTATGTGTAACATGTATCACAGATATCAACAGAATCACAGAAAAATGCTTTGTTATGAGTAACATGTATCACAGATATTAACAGAATCACAGAAAAATGCTTTGTTAGAATGGCTATTATCACCAATAATAAACAATTTCCTCTATTTATTGTAATTGATGTTTACAGTCCCATAATTCACAAGGTTGAATGGAACAACATTTTCTTGGTTTAGTGGAGCGTACACGTCAAGATGGTTAGATGTGGTATTTACACTTAAATTCCTGTTGAATGAACTACCTGAGGCTAATGCAAATGAATGTGGGTTTCTTGCATTAGAACTTGTACATGTATCTGTATTCATCTGATTATCAGGCATCAATGATAAGTAGTCTTCTTGCGAGTCACTCAGAAAATCAATCAACTGTTGATCATATTGCATGAGTGCATCAACATGATCAACAGTTTCAGGATGCGTTTGCAATTCATTTGCCTGTGGCACATTATTGGAATCAGTAAACACATTTGCCTTACCAATACATGCGCTGGTTAGGATACTGCACGCTGAAACGCGTTTCTCATCACTAAGTCTGGACGAATAATGTTTCAAACTATTTTCAGACTTGTGTTTACTGATTCCAATAATGTGGCGACTTTCAAATCCATTTTTGTCTAACAGGGTAATACATGTCGCTCGCACACAATGGTTTGTGTAGAATTTTGACAACTTAGCCAGTTTACTGATTTCCGGCATCATTTTGCCAAGTTTATTATGTCCTAATGGTTGCTTCGTATACCAACAATCACTGACACATGGTAACTGCTTCGGCACTATGGGTCGTTGGAAGAAGGATTCATTTTCGGGATGGAGTTTGCTGACATACAGCTGAAAGGACGCCACGGGGCACCGAGGGTTGCCTGCAATAAGTACAAAAATAAATGTCATAGGTATTGAGAATTACATTTCCGACACCGTATTAATTCTAATAATTGTCTATGATTATTTGAAATTTGGCTATTATTAGAATAAATACAAAACAAGCTTGGATCGGAGAAGACCACCCATTTCGCATCGCCATTTTGTGCTGATATTGATTTTAAAAAATCAGATATATTTCCAGTAAATAACATTGACATACATTTGATGCTTCATGGTATTTTACGTTTTTATACGTAAAACAATTTCATTTATAACACAATATTATTAGTAGTAATAACTTGGAGATAATTTATGATGAAATATATGCATTTTAAATGGTATACAGTACTTTATATATAAGGTAGGGGCCGTTTTGATACTTTAAAGACAATTTTGGTGGATTTCGAGTGACGTTGCTCCACCAGAAGTTCTATTTCTTCCTCCGTCACACTATGTCCAAAACGCTCGCCAGCCATGATTGTTTGTTTACACGCGCACTCGGCGGGTCTGCGCATGCGTCATCTGCATCGCGAAACGATTGAATCTCCATTCAGTGAATCAATTGAAAGCGCTCAGGTGACTGAATTCGATGATTGCACTATTGACCGGCTTAAAACCGCAATGAACTGGAATTGTTGAAAAGAGGTCCAAAAGTCAAAACTATTCACCCGATTTTAGACGCATGTGACGTGGTTTCAGCCAATCAAATTGTTGTATTTATAATGATATATAATAATTATATTTATTGTATAAAATTGGTTTTCGCAGTTTAATAACACAGTGTAATAAAAATCATAATGCACTAATGTAATAAATATGCAAATGAGCCCACTACAGAAAACGGGTTAGAGAATGAGCACATCTTCAAATTATGATGATGCGCTGATGCAATAAATATAATGTAACATTTGTGTTGATTTAATATGATATTTATTAAACTCGTCGACTGATTTCATAAGAATCTCGATATAGCCTCGTTTCTTCTGAAATCAGTAAACTTGTATAATAAGATCCTCTATGCTATTCATTATTTATATGATTTATATTTTATCCCGTCAACACAGTGCGTATGTGCCGTGAAACACGGTGCCGTGAAACATTTTTGACATCCAGTCAATACTATTTTTGAATTTTACAGCCATTTGTAGCTGTTGACGGGATAAATAGAATAGTAGGTTAGTGCCGTGAATGGGAACAAATATCTGGCGCGGCACGGAAACGGGATGTGATCGGCAGAGCCTCGCCCATCCCGTTTCCTGAGCCTTGTCAGATATTTGTTTCCATTTACGGCACTAACCTACTATTCTCTATTTATATCTATGTTTTATAACTTGAAAGAAATCCCGTTGTACCAATTTCAATCCGTAAAACAAGGTGAAGAGGTTGAAACTACTTGTGTATTGTTGACTATCTGAATATAGAGAATAGTAGGTTTGTGCCGAGACGGTTCAAATGAGTGGTCACAACATATATTTTGGTTCAGAAATAAGGAAAATAGATAAGAGAATAGTAGGTTAGTGCCGTGAATGGGAAAAATATCTGGCAAGGCTCAGGAAACGGGATGGGCGAGGCTCTGCCGAGCACATCCCGTTTCCGTGCCGCGCCAGATATTTTTTCCCATTCACGGCACTAACCTACTATTCTATTTAACCCGTCAACACCTACAAATGGCTGTAAAATGCAAAAATAGTATTGACTGGATATCAAAAATGTTTCACGGCACATACGCACTGTGTTGACGGGATAAAATACGATATTTGCTAAGCGAGTTTACTATTTCCATAGTGGGTGGCAGATGGGAGCATGTGATGGGTAATTTAACAGTCGGGGTTCATCCTTACCAGAATCCCGACCGGAGACCTGGTTTGGCCATCAGGTACGTCTTTGGTATTTTGTATGTGACACACCCCCCCCCCCGCCCCCCCTTATGCGAGTATTACGATTATTCGTAATCCTATTTTAGGGGAACGGGTCAAGTGACTTGTGGTATCCACCTGGCACTAGGTCAGGTTATTCTAATTTCAGGGCTGAATATATTTTTTCTCGATGTAAATGTTCCGTTCTGATTGATTTTGGGATCCCCCCCCCCCCAATGCAGCAGGTTAAGCAGCCTTAAATTACCCTATATGTTGATAGGCCGTTAAACACTAATACATCAAAATCAAATCTATCACAGTCACATATAATTAAAACAGTGTTTACTAATCTGTTTCATCACTGTTTCATATTTGATATCATATATTTGATGATTAAAAGTATGCATAATTATTATACTGAATATATTACATTATCACAGCCAAAATGGCTGTGATAATGTAATAAATTCAGTATAATAAAAATTAATAAATTTATCCCAAAACTTAAAATTTCTCCCTCAAAGTACACTTTGCTAGATAAGTACATGTATACTTTGCAATGTTGGTGAAATAGGCTTGTGAGATCCCCTGCCTTTAGCATCTGCTTCATCGGAATGGAATATGTCTGTAGCCGTATACAAAGATTATGTGCAATAATCATTTTATTATTTTCCTGTTGTCATTCATCAAGGTGCATGATCACGTGGTTACAACAACAACAACGACGCCCCTCCAAAGTAAGTATTATTTTATATTTTCCTTAATATGCAACGGATTTTGATGAAATATGGCGCAGCAAACGCGTCTTCAAGAGCTGCATTTGTTGGTCCATGGAGTTCGGCACAGATTTATGTCGGACACGGAAATCGATTTCTCGCAAAAACGACAGAAGTTTGGGCGAAAATACAGAGACCACCAAATGCAGCTTAACAAGACGCGTTTGTTGCACCATATTTCATCACAATCCATTACGTAATAAGGACAATATAAAAGAATACGTACTTTGAATCAGGTGGATTCTGGAAGTTTCAATACTTCTTGTTGTTGTTAGTACCACGTGAAAAAACTTTCATAGGACATGCGATGCGTACATTTTCTCTGAACATTTTGTCAACTTTGAAGTCATTTACGGAAAATAGCATAAACTTTGTAAATATTTTTTCTTTAAATATCACGCGGTACAAAATCACATGGCGTATTTCAATAGTATGACATTGTATAATGTGTGTTCAGTGTATTTAGTGCATTAGACACGTAGTTAGTGGTTATACAAATACTTCCTTACTTATTAAATTACTTTCAAACACCCTTTCACGCCCTAAGTAGCTGGAATGCAATATTATTTAATTTTCTGAAAATTTAATTATTGAAAAGTGGAAATTTAAATAAAAACTTAGAACTGGATCTAGACTATTTGCAAACATTGGGACAGGGGTATTTGGTGTAGAAAGGCTTAACCTTCACTGAAATACTCGTTTGAACTCTCTCTTTGGGGGTTTGGTGTGGTATGGACCTGTCACCAGGTCAGGTTATTCTAATTTCATATATTTGTTCTCGATGTAAATATTCCGTTCTGATTTTGGGATTCCCCCCCCCCTCCCAATGCAACAGGTTAAAATGGGATCGAACCCGTTTGCCCGGCCGTACATGACCTTAGCTGTTGATAGGCCGTTAAACACTAATACACAAACAAACAAACTCTCTTCGGCTTAAAATAAGAGATATTAAATTGCTTTGAAGCGCTCATTTCAAATGTCGGTAGGACAAAAAAACCAAGTTTGTGGACAAATAAACAAGTATGGAATGACACAGTTTTGATCAAATGTATAGTTAACTCATACAACATACATTCATTGTTAGCCCGCCTTCCGAAAGGTGTGCTTATGCTACACCCCTGGTGTTTCAGCATCTGTCCGCATTTCTAGTCATCTTCACATGTTAAGTGTTTGTGTTTTCATACGTTTCACCTTATATCTCGCACACTTTTTTGTTCGATATTCAGTTCACACTGCTATGTATCAATGACCTTTATCTGACCTAAACCTTCCTTTCTCGCTGAAATTACGTCATTTTTAGCTCGCCTGCACGAAGTGCAGAAGAGCTTATGGCATACCCCCGGCGTCGTCGGCGTCGGCGTCGGCGTCGGCGTCGGCGTCAGCGTCGTCCACAAACTTAACGTTGGGTAAATGTCTTATAACTTCTGTTTCCTTTCATAGAACACCTTGTTATTTTATACATGAATTTCTCAGATGACCCTCTACCATGCTGTAGCAAATCCATGACCCACCACCCAGCCCTTACCCCAAGGTCAAGGTCACAAACTTGGCACATTCATAAACTTAACGTTGGGTAAATGTCTTATAACTTCTGTTTCCTTCCATGGAACACCTTGTTATTTCATACATGTATTCCTCGATGACCCTCTATCATGCTGTAGAAAATCCATGACCCACCACCCAGACCTTACCCCAAGGTCAAGGTCACAAACTTGGCACATTCATAAACTTAACGTTGGGTAAATGTCTTATAACTTCTGTTTCCTTTCATGGAACACCTTGTTATTTCGTACATGCATTCCTCAGATGACCCTCTATCATGCTGTAGCAAATCCATGACCCACCACCTAGCCCTTACCCCAAGGTCAAGGTCAAAATCTTGGTACATTCATAAACTTAACGTTGGGTAAATGTATTATAACTTCTGTTTCCTTTCATGGAATACCTTGTTATTTCATACATGCATTCCTCAGATGACCCTCTATCATGCTGTAGCAAATCCATGACCCACCACCCAGCCCTTACCCCAAGGTCAAGGTCACAAACTTGGCACATTCATAAACTTAATGTTGGGTAAATGTCTGATAACTTCTGTTTCCTTTCATGGAACACCTTGTTATTTCATACATGCATTCCTCAGATGACCCTCTATCATGTTGTAGCAAATCCATGACCCACCACCCAGCCCTTACCCCAAGGTCAAGGTCACAAACTTGGCACATTCATAAACTTAACGTTGGGTAAATGTCTGATAACGTCTGTTTCCTTTCATGGAACACCTTGTTATTACATACATGCATTCCTCAGATGACACTCTATCATGCTGTAGCAAATCAATGACCCACCTCCCAGCCCTTACTCCAAGGTCAAGGTCACAAACTTGGCACATTCATAAACATAACGTTGGATAAATGTCTTATAATTTCTGTTTCCTTTCATGGAACACCTTGTTATTTCAAACATGCATTCCTCAGATGACCCTCTATCATGCCGTAGTAAATCTATGACCCACCACCCACCCTTACCCCAAGGTCAAGGTTACAAACTTGGCACGTTCATAAACTTAACGTTGGGGTAAATTTCTTATAACTTCTACATTTCGATGTATGATCATTGTATATTCCAGTTCTATATATATATACAACCAAAAAGTCTGAATACTGAATATAATAGCCTCTATATTCTATCGTCCGTACAGTAATGGATACTACACTTGAATGCAGATAATCGAACTAAACATTTAAATGTGT